>JAQQPU010003718.1:9655-20533 GCA_029168905.1 Artemia sp. Kazakhstan ARC1039 | reverse complement strand
CTATATATAAATCTTGTCTTATATTACTGGAAAAAGGGCCTTCTGATATCATTTTGTTTTTCTGTACCCTGGATGCTTAGAACACCTTATTTCAGTGGCGCACTCAGGAAACAATTATGGGGGGGGGGCTGACCGGGGGTCCTTGGGCCAACCAACGGAAAACTTCAAAAATTCCTTAGAAAAACCAGTACTTCAAGACATTATTTTAAGTTTATCTTAGCTCTTTGAATGCAAGTTTTGAGTAAGGACAATAGGAATAAAAGATAAAACCCGGCATATTAAATAAGATTTCAGGCTTTAATTGGACAAAATCTTTTTATATAAGCTGTCTTATAAAAACAAAATTGAGTGTCCTTTGGGTCTTTGTCAGTATGGATAAAACACTGTCTGTGTAAACTGGAATTTCCCTGTGGATATTGAGATTGGCTAAGTCATCTAGCCTACTCTAAGACATCGTGTTTCTTAGGTATGTCTTGATTTTCCAAATAGTGGGAAATGAGCTCTCTCCTGTGCTGGTTTATACAGGTATAGTGATGAAAATCTTAAGTACGATGTGGATGATTGGAAACATTGCTTTATCACAAATATTTAGAAAAGCAATTGCATTGATGGGGTGTGCCTTGTTTCGTTGCGTTTCCTTAGAATACTAATTGTAGTTTCATTCAATTTGGGAATTTTTTGTGCCTCTTGAAACAAGACTGAAAACTCTTCATCATCTTTTTCTCTTAGTGACTTCAGACTCTGAAGTACATAGTCAGAATAGTTCAAAGCAACCCGGAGATCCGCATCACTTGACTGTAGCTTTCGACACAAAATCAAAGTGTAGGTGAGTAGGTTTTCAGCTGATACTAGAGCTACAATATACTGTGACTGACATATAGCTGTCAAAAGGACATCGGCCCCTGAAGATGTGTCCTTATTATCCCAACATTTGATTTCTTCTAAGAATGAGATGATAGGGCTGTACAGCTCCTTCATGACGAGGACAGCATCATGCCTTTGAACCCATCTGGTTGGGCATAGCTGTTTAAGTTTTTGTTTCTTAGTTTTTGGTACTAGAGTTTAAATTTTTCTCTGGAGAACATTTTGCCTCTTAGGTGTGTTAAAAAAGGCCATACTTTTTCAGTACTACCAAAACGATTTCTGATAGATCTTACCTCTACAGCATTTGTAATGGCTAAGTTAAGGCTGTGTGACACGCAGTGTACATATACTGCCTTCGGGCACCGTTTCTGCTGAACAGTCTAAGCACCTTTGACATTTCCGCTCATAACTGATGCGCCATCATATCCTTGTCCTCTCAGGTCCTTTATTGCAAGATTGCATTCTTAAAGCCCTTTCAACAGTGTTTCTTCAGGTTCCTCGCCAGTCGTTGACTCTAGAGGCACAAACTGCAAAATCCTTTCATTAATCTTATAACCAGCCTTCGTGTTATGAGAGACATACCTCACAGCCTGTGCAAAGTGTACTTGTCGAGGCGTCTGTAGTCTCATCAGCCAACATACTGAAACAAGTAGTATCTTTAACATCTTTGACTATGTGACTTTTTAATACTTTGTCACAAGCATCAAAGATTTGGCATTGTATGTTCCAGCTAACATATGTGACATTTTTACCGCACAACTTGGAATGGTCTCTTGATTTTTCATCTCCTGTTCAATACGTATCCGCAATAGGGCTTTGAAATTTCCCTCATTATCATTTGGAATTACGTCTAAGTTGAAGTCTCCATAGTCCCTTTGACCTTGAAGAGCTATTCCCTGTAGTCCACAAGAAATTACCGTTTCTATTACAGGTTTTAAGCTCTCCGCATTTACTTTTGCCTGATTGGCTTTGCCTGCATCTGTCTATGAGATTCATCTTACCTTCCACTACTGTTTCCAAATTGTTAAAATCGATCATTGCCTGTTTTGTGGTATTGTAAATGAGAATGTGACTCAAATTTTTCAATAGCCTTTTTCCAATTTTGGAATCGTTCTTGGACAAGCTGGTCCGTTTTCTGGGATGATCTCATACCCACTTCAGCTAGAGCAAAGAATGCACAATAAGTGCAGTATTCCTGGTTTTCTATCTCAGAATATGACAACCACTTATAATTTTGCAACCAGGAATACAAAAACTTCCTCTCCTTCTTTCCATGAGTCTTCGCTAGAAACTTTTAGTTGGAAGATGGACCCCACAAGTTTTCCAAAACATGTAACTCCCCTGTGTCTGATAGCCACTTATTCTTGTACAAAGAAATGTCCATTTTACTGATGCATTCTATGTTGAGATTGTCCAGTGTATTGCTGGAGCTTGAGGTACTAGGTTCATCAAAACCAAGACTAGCCATTTTCTTCCGATTAGGGTCTCCAATCTAAAAAAAAAACTATTAGCCACCCTTAATGTGAGAAATGGAAAACTTACAACTTATTTTTTCTCTCAGTATATATTGACTTATATTTTTGTACTGTTAACTGTCATTCCTCAATTGCTGTACAGTTCAAATAGTTACACAATTCCTCCAAGTTAGTCCCTTGGTATTTTAATAAATTATTTACTAATCCACCGACTTCAATAAACTGAGGCCACCGTATGAACTATTTTATTTAAATGTATTAATGTGTTTTGTTTTTTTCTATATTTTCGGTATTAACCCAAAATATTTTAAACAAATTAATATTAAGAAACATAACCACCAACATATTACTTTATGATTGTCACAGCGCAAACTATTTTACGTTTTTATTTTAATCTTATATTTTATTGTCATTTTGGTTTTCAGTTATCGCAATTAATCTCCTCGACAGATAAATAAATAACATTATTGTCAATTTGGTTTACATTTTTTATTTATCTATATTTAAATTATTCTTACTAATTTTTCACTAAAAACCATTTTATTTAGCACGCCAAGGCATGCCGGCTAAATGCTAGTACATCCGGGGAATCAGTATAAACATTAAACTAGTTAATTGTACACAGCACAGAAATGAAAACACCTGAGTTTCAAAACAAAGGTAAAGCACATTCTCTGTCTGCCAATATAGGCTCAGAGCGAATAGTAGTGAGTGATCTGTGCCTTCCCGCTAACACAAGACGAGCTAAGAAGTTCGTGTTAAGTGCGCCGCTGGTACTTACACTTACCTTTTGCGCCGATGGTAACACTCTCATTTTTGCCAAAATAGTCTGTCAAAGACGTTTCATACTGAAACATTAAATAAAAAAAACAAGTTTTTCAACTGAAAGTAAGGAGCAACATTAAAACTTAAAACGAAGAGAATTATATGCTTATGAGGAGGTTCACCCCTAGTCAATACCTCGCTCTTTACGCTAAAGTTCGAATTTAGTTCGAATCACAAATCCCTGAATCACAAAGGCCGTTTAATTAGAATAGATAGCTCTTTTGAAAGTACTAAAAAACACTTTAGCGTAAAGAGCGAGGTATTGACTAGAGGTTGAACCCCTTCATATACGTGACAATTTCTGTTCGTTTTAAGTTTTAATGTTGCTCCTTACTTTCAGTTGAAGAAACTTGTTTTTTTTTTATCAAATTTCTGATCGTTTTTTAAATAATGCTGGGAAATCCGGCATCCCCTTTATAGAAATGTCCCTTCCCCCAAGGAAACCTACTCCATAGAAAGATCCTCCCACGTAACCCCCTCCTCTGACACCCCCCTAGAAAATATCCCTCCTGAAAACGTCTCTATACTTCCCAATAATCAATACTATATGTAAACAACGGGCATAGTTCATAACGTGCAACCCTTCCCCCGGTAACTGTGGGGGACTAAGTCATCCTCAAAGATATATTTATTAGATTTTCGACTATGCTGAACAATATGGCCATCTCAAAATTTTGATTGGGTGACTTTGGGAAAAAAATGAGCGGGGGAGGGGGCCAAGTTGCCCTCCAATTTTTTTTGTCTCTTAAAAAGGGCACTAGAACTTTTAATTTCCGTTCGAATGAGCCCTCCCATGATATTCTAGGACTACTGGATCGATACGATCACCCCTGGGAAAAAAAAACAAAAAAAACAAACAAACAAATAACCACGCATCCATGATCTTCCTTCTGGCAAAAAATGCAAAATTCCACATTTTTCCAGATAGGAGCTTGAAACATCTACAGTAGGGTTTTCTGTTACGCTGAATCTAATGGTTTGATTTTCACGAAGATTCTATCACTTTTAGGGGGTGTTTCCCCCTTTTTTCAAAAATAAGGCAAATTTTTTCAGGTTTGATGGGTTAGTCCAAATTTGATGAAATTTATAATTTTCAAATCAGCATAAAAATCTGATTCTTTTTGATGTGTCTACTGGTATCAAAAATTCCCTTTTTAGAGTTTCGGTTGCTATTGGGCTGGGTCGCTCCTTACTTACAGTTCGTTACAACGAACTGTTTGATGAGAGTTTACACCAAACACTTGCACTTCTAACCTCTGTCAGTGTTTTTTTAGTGCATTTCTTAGGAATATGAATGCGGCAATGCAGCTATTTATTTCGTAGTTGTAATAAAATGTAACTCCTACAAACCAGTATTCAGTATGCTATGTGTCTATTATTGGTGGATTTTAAAAAACAAATGTAATTTTTTCTTGAGGAGGGAATACCGCCCCTTTAGCCCCCCCCCTTGATGCACGCCTGCCTTTTTTACACAGGTAAATACTGCTTAATCAATGTAGAAAAAGAAAAAAAACTAAGAAACCTTTGACTTATTTTCCAGTAACCCCCCTCTCCTTTTAAACCAATGTTTGTACAGTAACACTTTTACGGGCAATACTTTATTGAAAATCGCCGTTCTCCATAAAAATGAGCTGAAACGTCTCTAATCAGTAATAAACTTTTTTGGCTCGAATACTTTTCAAGTTTTGTCTCCCCCCCCCCCCTGAAAAAAAACCCTTAACCAAAAGTCCTGATACATCCATTCCTACCTCCACTCTCCCCTCATCTCTCCCTTAGAACTGTTTCTGTGTTTATCTGAAGGCTCAATGAGAGCTGGGATATTTTGCCATTAAAATACATCCTTTGACGTATCTTCCTCCCTCCCTAACTACAAAACAATCAGAGAACCCAATTGATAAAGTTTACTTGCCTTTTTAAGTTTTGTAATTTACCCGTTGCTTATACATAGAATTTGCTATTGGGAACCCCCCCGCCATTTTCCGCTTGAGTTTTTTGCTGGGGGGGGGGGATTGTCTAGGAGAATTTTCAGTTGGGAGAAAATTTTTGGGAAGAATTTCCCTTCAGCAGGGATCAAATTATCTGCAAGATTTTTCTGACGAAAAATGTAGGTAATATCAACAATGGTGTTGCAAGGTGACACCTCCCTTCTTGTTTGCATAAAAATGTTTCTAGTTTATATTTTAATCCTTTATTTAACTGAAGTTATTTATAATTCAGTGATCAGTTATTAAGGAGGGGTGGTAGATATTTTTGTAGGGAGGGGGTAAGATACCAAAAGGAATACGGTTCAGTGGCCTAATTTTCTAAGCCTCACTGAGGCTTCAGATAAAAATTAAATGAGTTTTTGGGACTTGGTGTCTAATTCTTCTTAGTTCCCACGTATACATTCAGTCTATGCCTTTATTATTGGTGCTGAGGCGCAGATGGGAATGGTAGTGCCGTAGTATGACCAAGTTGATTCAGGTTGATGAATCAGAGGCAACGCTGTAGCGTTGCCTATAGTAAAGGCCATATGGCTCCAATGTTTTATTATTATTATTATTCATTTATTTTATTTTTCCCAGAGGCACTTCATAGGGAAGGGGTCGTCGTAGAAACTTCAAAGGGGGCGCATTCGATTGGAAATCGAGAGTTCTAGTGCCCTTTTTAATAGTCGAAAATGATTAGAGGGCAACTAGCCCCTCCCCCCCACGCCCATCAATCCCCCAAACACATCCAATGAAAATTTTGAGATAGCCATTTTGTTCAGCGTAGTTGATTTCCAGATCGGAAATATATTTTGAGGAGGAAAATCCCCCACAACCCTCAGGGCAAGGGTTTTAATTTATGCCCTGGGGGCATATAAGGTTTTTATAGAAGGCGTTGTCGTAGAAACTTCAAAACAGGCTCATTCGATTGGAAATTAAAGAGCTAGTGCCCTTTTTAATAGTCGAAAGTGATTGGAGTGTAACTAGCCCCCCTCCCCCCACGCCCATCATTTACCCAAACACATCCAATCAAAATTTTCAGATAGCCATTTTGTTCAGCGTACTTGATTTTCAGATAGAAAATATGTTTCTGAGGAGGACACTCCCCCAGAACCTTCAGGGCAAGGGTTTTAAGATATGCCCTGGGGGCATATAAGGTTTTTATAGAAGGCGTTGTCGTAGAAACTTCAAAACAGGCTCATTCGATTGGAAATTAAAGGGCTAGTGTCCTTTTTAATAGTCAAAAGTAATTGGAGGGTAACTAGCCCCCCCCCCAAGCCCATCGTTTTCCCAAACACATCCAATCAAAATTTTGAGATATCCATTTTGTTCAGTGTACTTGATTTCCAGATAGAAAATATGTTTTTGAGGAGGACACTCCCCCAGAACCTCCAGGGCAAGGGTTTTAAGATATGCCCTGGGGGCATATAAGGTTTTTATGGAAGGCGTTGTCGTAGAAACTTCAAAAAAGGCTCATACGATTGGAAATTCAAAGGGATAGTGTGCTTTTTAATAGTCGAAAGTGATTGGAGGGCAACTAGCCCCCCCCCCCACGCCCATCATTCCCCCAAACACATCCAATCAAAATTTTGAGATAGCCATTTTTGTTCAGCGTAGTGGATTTCCAGATTGAAAATATATTTTTGAGGAGGACACTCCCCCACAACCCTCAGGGCAAGGGATTTAAGTTATGCCCTGGGGGCATATAAGGTTTTTTATAGAAGGCGTTGTCGTAGAAACTTCAAAACAGGCTCATTCGATTGGAAATTAAAAGGCTAGTGCCCTTTTTAATAGTCGAAAGTGCTTGGAGGGCAACTAGCCCCCCTCCCACGCCCATCATTTCCCCAAACACATTCAATCAAACTTTTGAGATAGCCATTTTGTTCAGTGTAGTTGATTTCCAGATAGAAAATATGTTTTTGAGGAGGACACTCCCCCACAACCCTCAGGGCAAGAGTTTTAAGTTATGCCCTGGGGGCATATAAGGTTTTTATAGAAGGCGTTGTCTAGAAACTTGAAAACAGGCACATTCAATTGGAAATTCAAAGGGCTAGTGCCCTTTTTAATAGTCAAAAGTGATTGGAGGGCAACCAGTCCCCCCCACGCCCATCATTCCCCCAAACACATCCAATCAAAATTTTGAGATAGCCATTTTGTTCAGCGTAGTTGATTTTTGGATAGAAAATATGTTTTTGAGGAGGACAATCCCCCACTACCCTCAGGGCAAGGGTTTTAAGTTATGCTCTGGGGGCATATAAGGTTTTTTATAGAAGGCGGTGTCGTAGAAACTTCAAAAAAGGCTCATTCGATTGGAAATTCCGAGGGCTAGTGTCGTTTATAATAGTCGAAAGTGATTTAAAGGCAACTAACCCCCCTCTCACGCCCACCTTTTCCCCAAACACATCCAATTAAAATTTTAAGACAGCCATTTTATTAAACGTAGTTTTAAGTTCTGGGAATTAGGTCTTTGAGGATTACAACTCCCCCAAAGCCCTCAGGGCAAGGGTTGTAATTTAAGGATTCTCTGAATCCTTCATATTATTTCTTATGGAAGGGATGCTCGTATAAACTTTAGAGAGGGCTCATTTGATTGAAATTGAAAGTTCTTGTTCACTTTTTAAGAGTCAAAAGAGATTGAATGGCAACTAGCCCCTCTTCCTCCTCCACGCCCTAAATGCATCAGATAAAAATTTTGAGATAGACATTTTGTTAAAATAGTTCGAAGTTCTGATAACAAAAAACTCCGGTGTCGACACAGCCCACCAGGGCCCAGGGGTAGGCGTTGTAAGTAATGCCCTGGGGCATAACTTATTAAGGGGGGTTTATAACATATGGGAAGGGGTTTTGTATGGGAAGAACACATAGGAAATCTATTATAATTATCCAATTATAAAGTTAAAATCCATACTCTGTGATAGATGCAAAATTGCTTTGGCACACAAATTCCTATTAAGGTCTATTCCACACAGTCGTGATCCCTTTGTGTCAGCAAGTGAAATGGTCTAAACCCCCTTATTGGAGCTATTTTTTCAATCCATTCATTGTTGTCAATCGCTGTCCACAAGTTATGCAAGCTGTCTATTGTTCATATATAAGGTTTTTATCAAAGAGGTAATCATATAGACTTTGAAAAAAAGCATCATTCGATTTAAATTGAAAGATCTAGATCCGTTTTTTAAAGTCAAGAATAATCGGACAGTAAGCACCCCCCCCCATGCCATAAAAAATTAAAACTTTTTGCAATCAAAAACGAACAAAAATTAATTTAAAAGACTTTCCGAAAAATAAATTTTTCAAAGAAAAGTAAAGGCCATTTTAAACTTAAGCTCAGGAGATACAAAAACATGTTAAAATTCAAACTCAAAACGACCAGAAATTACTATTAAAGAATAAATGAAACTATAAACGAACAGAAATTAAATAAACAATCATAGCAAAACATTCATATAAATGAATAAATAGATCTTAAAGCGAGTAATGCTTAGATTGAATATGAAAATCAAGCTTAAAACGAAAACAAATATTTTGCTATTAAAGTATAAATGAAACTTAAAACGAACAGAAATTAAATAACAATCAATGCGAACAAACATACAATATATATTAATGTAAATGAATAAATAAATCTTAAAACGAGTGAAACTTAAATTGAATATGCAAATCAAGTTTGAATCGAATAAAAATAACTACAAACAAGAGTTTGGGTATCTGTTCGTTTTAAGTTTCATTTATACTTTAATAGCAAAATATTTGTGTTCGTTTTAAGCTTGATTTTCATATTCAATCTAAGCATTAATCGCTTTAAGATCTATTTATTCATTTATATTATTACTTGTTGTATGCTTTTTGGTATGATTGTTTATTTAATTTTTGTTCGTTTTTGGTTTTATTTATTCTTTAATAGTAATTTCTGGTCGTTTTGAGTTTGAATTTTAACAGGTATTTGTATCTCCTGAGCTTAAGTTTAAAATGGCCTTTACTTTTCTTTGAAAAACTTATTTTTCGGAAAGTTTTTTTAAATTAATCAAAATAAACGCCAGAAACATTTTTGTGCAATAAGAAGGGAGATGTCACCTTGCAGCATCTTTGTGGACATTAACCACATATTTCCATGGAAAAATCATGCCAGAAAATCTGATCCCCGCTGAACACTTCCCTTGGACAATTCCACCGTAAAATTCTGTCCATATATAAAATTGTGAATCCATAGAGGAAAAAAGACAAATAAAAAGAATTCTATAGAAGACTTCAGGGTAATTCTTCCCAAAAAGTTTCTCCCCTCTGGACATTTTCCCAGTTAATTCCAACCCTTGCGAAAAAAAAATCCGTGTGTTTCCCAGTAACATAAACTATTGGTAAGCAATGGACAAATTACAAAACTTAAAAAGGCACTTATACCTCTACAATTGGGCTCTCTGATTGTTTTGTAGGTATGGAGGGAGGAAGATACGTCAAAGGATATATTTTAATGCCAAAATATCCCAGCTCTCATTGAGCCTTTAGATAAATACAGAATTAGTTTTAAGGGAGAGACGAGGGGAGGGTGGAGGTAGAAATTGATGTATAATCCCCGGGACCATAACCAGGACTTTTGTTAGGGGTTAAACGCATAGACCCTTAAGCAACATTAAAATTCAAAACGAATATAATTATTTTGTATATAGGGAGGGTTACACCCCCTTAACCTTCATCCTTTTCATAATAAAGTCTGGCTTTTCCCCCAATGCTTCAAGAGGAAATGCTCTAATAGAAGAGCAATTTGACTAAATTTTTTACTTTTTCTTATAATGTTTCAGGAATGGGTGGTTTTTTTTTGCCTTTGCTTTAAACAATAAACATTTTAGTTTGTATCTTTTAGGGCATAAATGAATAAAATAAATAATAAATGAATAAAATAAAATAAATGAATTAAATACTAACAATTAACATCTGGTTAAATCTTTCTCCCTCCAAAAGACTTTCATTTGAGCACAAGTTAAACTTCCAAATTTAATTCGTTTTAAGGTTATTCTACTTGTTATTGTCGTTGATATGGTCCTTCGAAAAACTTGCTCATTTTGTATAACTTATTTAAGAGTTGAAGTTTATTTTAAAAGAGTTTTCCATCAGTCTCAACCTTACGTCATAGAAATTTATAACTGTTAATAATTGTTAAATACAGGAGATTAAGGGAATTAAAGCGTTTAACCGTTCAGAACAGGAAAATAATAACAATTATAATAATAATAACTAAACCGGTATCCAAAACTCAAAAATAAGAGTATTGACCGACAAATCGAGAATATCTATTTGAAAATTGGAAAAAAAAATTCAAAAATAATTTTCAGTAAAACAAAAACTTCGTTTTTACTTTCTCAAACTATGACTTATTGCATATAAGATAAACGGGTATTTATAAATGCCGGTGTTCTGATAAGCAAAAGTACGAATTAGTTTTCTGCGGCAAAATTAATCTGAAATTTCAAAGAATGAAGATGAAATCTATTTTTCTTGTGCTGTGGGATAAAAAAAATTCATTCGGAGAATTTAAAGCTCTTCTTTTATGAATACACACTGCGTTTTTATAATTTTAATTTGACTCATTCATTAAAACAAACATCCCTTACAGCTAGAGGGACAGGCCCAGATGCTTTTGGTCTTTTAAAGATATTCTTTAATCACTAGCATACAATGCAATTTTATGCTGCAATTTATATTCAGTTCTAAGAAAAAAAAAAAAAAAAAAAAAAAAAAAAAAAAAAAAAAAA
>JAQQPU010003717.1:38931-56997 GCA_029168905.1 Artemia sp. Kazakhstan ARC1039 | reverse complement strand
TTTCTTTGATAGCTTGGATACACTTAAGCTATTTTGATTTGGTTAAATTTTAAGAGCAGAAGTAGCCCCAAAAGTTTGAACGTAATACCCTCAGTCGTTCTTGGGATACTGCTGAGATGCCTTATTGGGAATTAATATTAACACATTGCATTTTGATTTAATCTTAAGGCAACATTTAGTTTTAAACATAATGGGCAAATGGGAAGGTAGGCGAGGGGGGGGGGATTAGTTGCCCTTCAATCTATTTCAAAGGTTTCAAATATTAAAAAGGGCATTAGTCCTTTCTATTTTCAATCGAATGAGCCTTTTCGACGTTTCTACATTGTACCCACATCGATCTTTACAATAAAAATGTCAAGCCTTCCAATCACTTTCGACTATTAAAAAGGGCACTAGTCCTTTCAGTTTCCAATCGAATGAGCCCTTTTTTAATTTCTGCGACAACTCTTTCTATAAACACTTTATATGCCCCCAGGGCATAATATAGAACCCTTGACCTGAGAGCTGTGAGGGGGTTTTTCATCCTCAAAGACCAAATTTACAGAATTTTCAACTACGTTGAACAAAATAGCTATCTCATAATTTTGACTGGATGTCTTTGGGGAAATAGTGGGCGTGAGAGGGGCGTTAGTTGCTCTCCAATCACTTTCAACTATTAAAAAAGGCACTAGCCCTTTCAACTTCCAATCGAGTCCTTTTGAAGTTTCTACGACAACGCTTTCTATAAAAATGTTATATGCCCCCAAGACATAACTTACCACCCTTACCCTGAGGGCTGGGGAGGGGGGGTATCATCCTCAAAAACCTAATTTCCAGAACTGTTAACTACTTTGAACAAAATGGCTATATAACAATTTTGATTGGATGTGTTTGGGGAAAAGGTGAGCGTGAGAGGGGTGTTAGTTGCTCTCCAATCACTTTCAACTATTAAAAAAGGTACTAGCCCTTTCAATTTCCAATCAAATGACCCCTTTGAAGTTTCTAATAAACTCTTTCTATAAAAACCTTATCTGCCCCCAGGGCATAACTTACAACCCTTGCCCTGGGGGCTGGGGGGTCATCCTCAAGGACCTAATTTCTAGGACTTTCAACTACGTTGAACAAAATGGCTATCTCAAAATTTTGATTGGATGTGTTTGGGTAAATGGTGGGCATGAGAGGGGGGTTAGTTGCCCTCCAAACACTTCCGACTATTAAAAACGGCACTAACCCTTTCAATTTCCAATCGAATGAACCCTTTTTGAAATTTCTACAGCAACGTTTTCTATAAAAACCATATATGCCCCCAGGGCATAACTTACAACCCTTGCCCAGAAGGAAGTGAGGGGGCTGTCATCCTCAAAGACCTAATTTTCAGAATTTTCAACTACGTTGAACAAAATGGCTATCTCGAAATTTTGATTGGATGTGTTTGGGGAAATGGGGAGCGTGAGAGGTGGGTGTGTTGCCCTCCAATCACTTTCTTGTTCAAACTACTTTGAACAAGGGCAGGGCAATGGTTTTAATTTCCAATCGAATGATCCCTTTTTGAAGTTTCTACAACATCGCTATCTATAAAAACCTTATATGACCCCAGGGCATAACTTACAACATTTGCTCTGAGGGCTCTGAGAAGGGCTCTGAGCACTTTTTCAAGTTTCTACGACAGAGCGTTCAATAGAAACCTTATTTACCCCCATGGTGTAATTTACAACCCTTACCCTGAGGTCTGTGGGGGAGTGTCGTCCTCAAAGATATACTTTCCGCACCTTTCAACTACTTTGAACAAAGTGGCTATCTAAAAATTTTGGTCGGATGTGTTTGGATAAACGGTGGAAGTTGAAGGGGTGTTAGTTGCCTTCCAATCACTTTTGACTATTAAAAAGGGCACTAGCCATTTCAATTTCCAATCAAATGAGCCCTTTTTGAAGTTTCTACGACAACACTTTCTATGAAAACCTGATATGGCCCCAGGGTATAACTTACAACTCTTGCCCTGAGTTCTTTGGGGGAGTGGCATCCTCAAAGATATACATTCCGGACCTTTCAAATACTTTGAACAAAGTGGCTATCTTAGAATTTTGATAGGAAATGTTTGGATAAATGATGGGCGTTGAAGGGGAGTTAGTTGCCTTCCAATCACTTTGGACTGTTAAAAAGGGCACTAACCATTTCAACTTTCAATCAAATGAGCCCTTTTTGAAGTTTCTACGACAACACTTTCTATAAAAACCTGACATGCCCCCAGGGTATAACTTACAACCCTTGCCCTGAGGGCTGTGGGCGGATTCATCTTTAAAGACCTTATTTACAGAGCTTTCAACTACGTTGAACAAAATGGCTATCTCAAAATTTTGATTGGATGTGTTTGGGGAAAAGGTGGGCATGAGAGGGGGGTTAATTGCCCTCCAATCATTTTCGACTATTAAAAAGGGCACTAGCCCTTTGAATTTCCAATCGAATGAGTCCTTTTGGAAGTTGCTATGACAAAGCTTTCTATAAAGCATATACTTTGTTTGCCCCCAGGGCATAACTTACAAACCTTGCCTTGAGGGTAGTGGGGGGGGGGAAGTGTACTCGTCAAAAACATAATTTCTATTTGAAAATCAACTACGCTGAACAAAATGGCTATCCCAAAATTTTGATTGGATGTGTTTGGGGAAATAGTGGGCGTAGAAGGGGTGTTAGTTGCCTTTCAATCACTGTCGACAATTAAAAGAGCACTAGTCATTCCAATTTCCAATCGAATGAGCCCTTTTCGAAGTTTCTATGACAACTCCTTCGATACGAAGTGCCCTGGTATGGAAAAAAATAATAAATTCTGCCAACATCGTTCTTTACTTCGGCAGCGCTATTGCGCTGCCTATGATTGTTGTTGCTGGAGTAATTTTGGGGGGGCAACAGTGGAAGTGGGTGCGATGAAGTAGTATAACAACTTGGATTAGTTATGGTACGAGCAGTTAGGGCTGGAGTGACTGTTGAAGAAATAGTCATTGCTGGAGCAGTTGATGTAGATAGTCTTTAATGAGACAAGACGCTTGTATGCTAGCTGTAAATCTGAAAGCCGTAAGTAGTATTGTGTTAATATAAGGAAGTGGGCCCATAGGGCATTACTTTAAGCAGGCCTATATGACACCATACAAGCGGTCCTACATTCCGAGATGTCCACCATGCAACGGGCCCACCACACAACACCATACAACGGGCCCACCATACAACGGGCCCACCATACAACAAGACATATATTGCAACAAGACACATAAACGTCCATGCAACAAGAAACATAACCATCCACACAACAAGACACCTGAAACAAGATACTTAACTATGCATACAACAAGACACATAACTATCTATACAACAAGAAACATAACCATCCATACAACAAGACACATAACCATTTATACAACAAGACACATAACCATCCAAACAACAAAGACACACATTACAACAAGACACATAACCGTCCTTACAAAAAGATACACATTACAACAAAACACATTACAACAAGACACATGACCATCCATACAGCAAGATACATTTGCTGCAAGAAGGCACATAACCATTCATACAACAAGGCAAATAATAATGCATGCAACAACACACATAGAAAACCGTTTCAAGCACACAGTCATATCTTGAGTTCTCCGATAAAGAATTTTTCCACTAGTGTTGCTAACATTTCAAGCGGGCCTAATGTTCACATGATCATTGATACAAAAGTTTGATGGTGTGTTAGGTAGTATATCAGTTCCACATAGACATTTGATTAGTTTACATTGTTTAAAGTTGGAAAAAATATTCAAATATTTTGAAAATGAGTGTTTTTACACTATTGCACCTTGAAGGATTTGACAGTGATGTTATGAAGGCAAGAGCTCCCGATTTAGCACTTGAAATCGGAAGGAATTGCCGACTAGCATTTGAGTGGAATGAGATGTTTGGTACATAAGTTATATCATTGAGTAAATTTAAGTCGGATGAACCATTAAGCTTCGCCGGAAAAGTGAATATAATACATATATTGAGACCTCAACATGGATTGAATCCTATCATAAAGCACATTGAGGAAAATGGATCGACTCACCTAACTCGAAGAGAGGGCAAATATTATCTTTTATTACCTTTCTGTAAATAAAAATGTTTTTAAAATGATTTGTTTTGGTTAGATACTCTAGTTGATCGTTTACTCCACTCTCTCTACTGGGTCGACCAGAAGGCGTTGAGAGTGTGCACAAAGTAGAAACTAGGAATTGTTAGTTCAGTCTCTAGTTGGTAGGGGGAGTGGCGAGAACGAAAATGGTTGGATTTGAGAAACAAATGATCTTACGGAATCTTGTAATATTGGAAAAGTGTTTGAATCTAAATGTTGAACTTCAAATGTTAACAGTATGAAGGAATATATTCTTTGAAAAAATGCTTAAAATTATCATGAAAAATGATTCTCCATCTTTGGGCTATTGTATGAGGCTTTTACGTTGTGGATCAAATGCATTTAATCAATTTATTGATGCGTTAATTGAAACAAAACAAAATGACATTGTTGTTTTGCTTTTAACCACTACCTAGAAATTCATTTAAGACGGTCATTTTGTCACAAAAAGCGTCGAATGGTTATATTATCCTCAGCATCTTTGAGGAGTTTAGGTAAAAAAATTCCATTATTTATGAAATCTTAGTGTATATGAAGTATATACAGATTTTAAAAAACTGAAGGACATTAAAAGAGATTAAGATGCGAAGTTAACATATGTTATTTTTAATGGAATCTTTTTCTGCAATGTTGCAAAGAATTTCAAACTTCTTATAATTAAACATACTTTCATTATTTCATTTTCTTGAACTTTAATGTTTTAGGACAGTTGATCATGAAAATAATATTATTATGAAAAAAAGGCTAAAACAGGAAAATTCTCCGAATTCAGGGAAACAGCACTCTTCCTCTGCCTCCAAACGAGGGACCTATTTATGACGTCAGAACCAGCGATCAACTCATGCACAGCCTGACAATTTCAACTGCTATACTGGGAGCTCTTGTCTTCATAACATCACTGTCAGCTCCTTCCTGGTGCAAAAGTGTAAAACCACTCATTTTCAAAATATTTCAATGTTTTTTTCCAACTTGAAACAGTTTAAACTAATCAAATGTCTAAGTGGAACTGAGATGTTCACTAACTCACTATTAAACTTTTATAGCAATGATCACGTGAGGAATAGACCCGCTTGAAATGTTGTCAACACAAGTGAAAAATTCCTTATCGGAGAACTCAAGATTTGACAGTGTGCTTGAAACGGTTTTCTATGTGTTTTGTTTTATGGATGGTTATCTGTCTTGTTGTATGGATGGTTATGTGTCTTGTTGTAATATGTGTCTTGTTGTATGGATAGTTATATGTCTTGTTGTAATATGTGTCTTGTTGTAATATATATCTTGTTGTATGGATGGTTATACGTCTGGTTGTAATATGTCTCTTGTTGTATTGATGGTTATGTGTCTTGCTGTATGGATGGTTATGTGTTTTGTTGTATGGATGGTTATGTGTCTTGTTGTATGGATTGTTATGTATCTTGTTGTATGGATGTTTATGTTTCTTGTTGTATGGGTGGTTATATGTCTTTTTTTATGGATGGGCCTGTTGTAAGGTGGGCCGCTTGTATGGTGGTCCGCTCGGAATATAGGATCGCTTGTATGGTGGCATATAGACCCGCTTAAATTAATGCCCTATGGACCCGCTCCCTTAAATTAGGCCAATACTACTAATGTAGGCAATAAATGCAATATATAAATCGATACATATATAATGATTTTGTAGATCAAATGTCCGACTTTGGGTTTTCATTGTAATATACTGTATAGAAGCTCAGTGCAATATCCTTTGCCATTGTTTTGATATTTTCTTTTATACAGCATGAGATTATCCTCAATCAAAATTATGTCAAAAATTAACATATGGGATTAAGACTGAAGATTATTTGTAACAACAAAAATGAATGTAGTCTACCCGCCTCGTAAGTGAATCAAAACGCAATAAATAGCTTTTAGATTTAAATAATAAGCTTCGAGGTTTAATTACAGCACACTGTTGTGAGAACCCTGAAATACTGTATAATTTTTCTTTATAAATATTCCAAAAATTTGTATAATAGTTGGAATATTTTTAACATCTAATATGAGATTGAGCTGACGTAAAATAGTTCGAAAAACCAACACGCAAGATTAGGTCTCTGAAGATTATGTTTGCAAATATATGTAAAAGTTTTGTTTCAATGTGAATTTAGTTTATCTATAATCTGTATTTAAAGGCCATGAAGCACAACAAAGATACTTTTAGCGCCATTTCCTTTTTCAAAATCAATTCAATTTCTAACAGTTCGAGGTACCGAACTGTAAGTAAGGAGCGACTTGGCTCAATAGTAACCGGAACTCTAAAAAAAACGGAATTTTAAAATCAATAGATACATCTAAAGAATCAACTTGTTATGCTGATACCAAATATATAAGATACATCGTTTAATCTTACTCATCAAAAGTTATGAGCCTGAGAAGATTTTCCTGATTTTTTATATAGAAGGATACACCCCTAAAATTAATGTAATCTTAATGAAAATCACACCATCAGATTCACCGTACTAACCAGACATTCCTATTTTACAAGTTTCAAGCTTCTATATTCAAAAACGGGGATTATTTTCTGTTTTTGCTAGAAGACATATCGCAGATTTTCCCCAGGGGTGACTGTATCGAAATATTGGTCGTAGAAGATTGGGAGAGGGTGCATTGGAACAAAAATTGAAAGTTCTAGTATTCTTTTTAAGTGACCCACAAGATTGGAAGGCAACTGGGTCCACTCCTACACCTGTTTCCTCCTAAAATTACCTGATCAAATTTTCTCAGATAGCCATTTTGTTCAGTATAGTTGAAAGATAAAATAATTATGTCTGTAGGTGTAGAACGACCTCCCACAGTCCGTGGTGAGAGGCCTGTAATTTTTGAAATTCGCTGCTTGTTTACGTATAGTATCTGTTAGTGGAGAGTATTCATACATTTTTGTTATGTTTGTTTGTTTTTTTAGGGGGGGGGTTGTGGTTTGGGTGAAGTTCTGTATGGAGAATATCTTTGGGGAGGGATATTTCTAGGGGGTGAATATTCCATGGGAAACGTTGCACTGGAGGATTTGACAGAATTACTATACGAAATCGTTTTCAATTGCCTTAAATTCTAATTACCAAATTTTTCATTTGGAGATATTTCGGGGGAATTATCCAGGGGTTTTTTCCGCGTGTTTTGATTTCTTGGAAATAATTTCCACGGAAGGGGACATTTCTGGAGTGATCGAGAAACTGATTAGAGATTAAAGTCTTATTGAAATGAAAGAAAACTAATTAGAATTTTTCAGGCTGAATAGTCAGCAAGCAGTTTTAAAGGGTGGGGGATTCTCAGCAAGGATGGAATTGTCTGGAGGGAAATTGATGGGGGGGGATGCACTTTACGTTGAACGAAATTTCCACAGAGGAGTTTTCCGTGAGGAGGAGAGGTATGTTTCATATAAGGTGAGTCAGATTTACCGATATTATTTGAAAAACAAACAGAAACTATTCTATATATATGAAGGATTGCCCCTCCTCAATACCTTGCTCTTAACGCTAAATTCTGACTGTTTTTCCCAATTTTTGAGAGTGTCTACTGAAACACGACGGCCGTTTAATTAGAATAGGAAGCTTTTTTTTAAAAGTGCTAACAGCTTTAGTATAAAGAGAGTAGTAATGCATCACTAGTTACTAATGGAAGTTCATATTTAGAAGACAATTGGAGTCCAGCCAGAGCAGCACCCTATACTCCGACCTTAAATACACATTTACAGGTGAACGGGACTCCAAATAAGGTGGACTAAAAATAACCAAGGGGCCCTAACAACCGCTCATAGCAACCAGAACTAATATAAGAATGGATTTTCAATATAGTTCATATTAGTAAGAGAATAGAATTCAGAGAAAACAGTTTGATTATGCTCGTTTTTATTTGACAATTTACATATTTCTAATACTGAGTGGTATATTTACACTATTAGAAGTTGATAGTGGTTGACACTATTAGAAGTGGTGGTAGCAGCAGCAGTAATAATATAAAGACGAGAGTACCAAACATAGCAATAGAAACTACAAGAGAATCTCGACTAAGCCTTGAATTGGATGACGTGTATACAAGATATGTGATATCATTGAGCAAACTTAAATTGGAGGAACAATTATGCTTTGCAACGAAAGTTGATATAGTGCATATACATAGACTTGAAGCTGCTGAAAATGCAATACTGAAATATATTGAGGAGAATAAGTTGTATCATTAATTGTATGTGTAATATATACTATTATTGTTGTAATTATATACAAACAAAATGTAAAAATGTTTCGAAATCAAAAATGTTTGATTTTTTCTTGTTAGATTTTTAAGTAAGTTAGCGAATATTCTTGAAGTAGAAAGAATCCTGGTTAGTCTAATGTCAGCTGTGAGAGTGTTAGGATTCAAAAATGAATGAATTTGAGAAAGAGATAATTATAATGAATCTTGTGATTATGGAAAAATGTTTGATTCTAGATGATAATTTTCTAGAGTTACCTCTTCAAAGGAGAATATTTTTGGAAGAATACTTGATGGCATAATGAGAAATGATTCTCCATCATTAAACTATTGTATGCAACTTTTACGATGTGACTCAAACGCATCTACTCAATTTATTGATATATTAATTGAGTCAAAGCAAAATGATATTGTGAGTTTACTTTTGAATACACGGCCTTAGAAATTTAAGATTCTGTCTAAATGAGGACAATAAATCAAGAAGATCCTGTTCAAACAGGATTTGTGACGTCACATAATTACTCTGCTCTCTCTCTCTCTCTCTCTCTCTCTCTCTCTCTCTCTCTCTCTCTCTCCCCCTCTCCCCCTCTCTGTCTCTCTCCCTCTCTCTCCCTCTCTCTCTCTCTCCCTCTCTCTGTCCTTCTCTCTCTCTATCTCTATTTATCGATCGTAGAACAGTTTAATTTTAACTGTGATAGAGTTAACACTGGAAAAAATGTTCTATATGTGTCCACTATGTAGGTATACCCTTGGCAGTTGGTCAACATGTTACAATAATTGTACAATTATTTACGAGTATGATGAAATTTGTAGATTATGCAACCCATGTAAATTACATAGCGGATATTGAGTACAAATGAAAGACTGTAATTCTTGTCTTGAAGAGATTTGTGACTCTCACCCTAGAGGAAATTTATTGTCCAATTTTCAGTATGATAGATGTGATTAATGAGAGAATATCTATTTTGGTATGATCAGAAAGAACCCTAAACGAGATTTTAGTTTATTTCTAAGAGACTGGTATCGTCGAGGCTTTAAATTATTTTGGGAGGAAGAATCAGGTCTACGATTCAACTGTTGGGGTAACAAGACAATTTGGTTTCTACGTCATCGTTGTCAAGACATTGGCTATTATGACTATATATCTACTGATTTTTACTTAGCTGTAACATAACATGATTCACCATTTGAAAATACTGTATGTAATATTGCTTCAAATAGGCAAATTGAAAAACGTGAATTTTACAATATGAATGAAAATAGTATCACTGACTATACAAAGAGATACAATAAGAGTTTAGTTAAATTGGATTGTAGAAAATGTGACCTTGACTTTGCAGTCAATCAAGATCAATATACAGTGAATTCAAATGATCTACCATCATTAGTTGTTCTCGAAATTTGCCTATTTCACTCGATGGACTGCTATTAACAATGATAATGGTATAGTTTACACTTTGAATTTTTTATGGAAGTCCGATGGTATACAATTGGATTTGTATTTGGACACATATGGATCCATATTCAATACGCTGATTATTTGACTGGTGTTCATTGTGCGAGGTCTAGTAGAACCCTGCTTTCGAGAGAGATGTCCCAATAGGTTTTAAATTGGCTTAACAAGATTAACGCAATACTATCAATTAATGGCTCGGCAAATAATGCACTCTAATATAATAGGTTACTCATATCTTGAGTTCCAGACAAGTCCAGTAAAATGATACCATGCGTTTTAGCCAATATTTCGTCGGTTATACCATTTTCAAATAGTTGTGAATCTCGATCTAGGGATTGCATTGTCAACTTATACAATGTCCTGTAAGATTTATCAAAAGAGAAATTAGAGTGGGATTCCATTTACTTTATGCACAAGAGATGAATTTCCAAACATTTCAAATTTATGTGGGCAACCTGTCCACGATCCTATTGCGCTAGCACTTTTTACAAATGCCAATGCTAACTTTGATGGAATTTCGCCATTGATAAATGATGAGTCGGTGAAGGTGCGTGAGCCCGTGGCAGTATGACGCTGATTGGTGATTGTATGAGGAACAAGTAGTTGAATATTATTTCCACTAGCTCTTAGGTTTTCCACTGCCAAAGCAACAGAGCTCATAGCCTGTTGCTTTCGTGCATAAGGTATTGCCAAGGTGAGAGAGAGTGTTACATCACGATTGGCAGGCAGTTCCTTTCGTAAAACGAAATTGGATGGAGCAAGCGTAAAGTTTATATTCACTTTAATATTTGGTGGTAGCCATTGGGGTATATTAAATACCTCATGATTTATTTTCCCAACTAGATGTAATTTACTAGTTGTCGCATTTTTAAGGGCATCTGCACTATCATTATCTGTAATATATTGATATTCATTGGATAAACCCCTCAATTCCTTGTATGACTTTGGTGTCATCAACATGAACTATATATAGCTCGTATAATTCGAAAGATTGTTGCTAGAGCTCACCAATGTTCCATTTATGTACACACTGGTTGGTCGGAATAAATATTGTCGGATTTCTTAACTACCACATGTAAATCTATAAAATTTCGAATACATATTCATAAAGTAGTCTTCATTTGAATTAATTTGAAAGTGGATATTATCAGAGAGCTGTTGTTGTGGATATAATTGTTCATAGTAACCATGTTTTACAGTCACATCAAGATTTTCTACATTGAATAGATTTAAAGATAAAGTGATTGACGGATGGAAATCCTTGTGCGGTAGATATGCCATTGTTCAGTCTAGGAAAAGAAATCCTATTTTTATCTAACAATTCTGTTCCTTGGTTTCTTCTTCTTGTTGTTTTTCTTTGACAAGAGTGATGTCTTTCGTTTCTGACCTGAATAGAGACTGATGAGCAATTCACTGTTTCTCAACTTTTTAAAGCTTTTCCATTTTGTAGAGATTTCCATTGCTCGCCAAGGCTTCCTGCACTGGACCTGAAATTTTCCGAAACACTTTTTTTAAGTCCTTGCCAGAGCCCCAGTCGTGTAGTGTAGAGGATGCAATATCTGTCGCAGCCGGTACAACATATTCTTAGGCCAAGAGTAGTAAAGAGCGAAACAGCTGAGCAAACCAACTGCCAAGACCATAGCCCTACATTGATGAATGACCTTTGTAATAGTCCATTCCATTGCCAGTTGGTCTTGGACCAACAGTAGCAACATATCAATCAATATCAGGACAAACGAATACCATTTTTCTATTAGACATCTTGATATTGAATGACGACGACGGTGGGTCAAAAATGACTTGTAATCACGGACTAATCCGTGATCAGCAATAACAAATCTTTTGTTATTGCAAGACGATCCCCAAATTCAGTTCTTAGTGTTAACTGGCAGAGTTCCAAATAGGAAGTGTTTACAGGAATATAATGAAGATGCTTCATATTGTAATGATGAATTTGACCTTGACAAGTTTTTGGTTCAAGAACTCGTAGGATGGAAACATTGCTGTTGCCAACTCTGGATGTTTCAACGAATGAAGCATAAAGAAATATAAAAGTGTCTGAGGAGAAGATAGGTGGATAGTCAGCAAAAATGACAATAGTGCTTCCAGCACTTTTACCATTGATTACATTGTGTTTAAAACTAAGAACATCTCTTAGGTTATCATTGAAAATAACCTTTTCATTGGCAATGGGTGAACTAATGTAGATTACCCTCTTCCCAACCCTCTTCCTTTGTAAATCATTCATACAACTGAGCTCCTCATATGGTATTTCAAATGGATATTCAAAAGGATTGATCTTTTCAATTATATGTTGACCGCTAACGAGTGGCCAATCATTTGGTCTAATTTTTATTTCATATATGTGATATATTTTCAGGATATCATATGTATTTTTAAGAATACAATCGACAAGACCAACTTCATACTCACAATTGAATGAGATGTTGGGAGAGAGTTTTGTCGAAAAATCACTTGTTTTATTCAAATCATTCTAGAGTGGATCAGATACATTGGACATGAAAGTCATATAGCAATCATTGGGCATTGTTAATGTCTTCAACTGCTACCCAAGAATCAAAGTCAGAGTTGTATCCTAGCCAACGAATAAGCAACTGTCTCTTGCCCCTGCAAGTACGAATCTTTAATATCTTATCAATTTGATACATTTCATTATTATTTTTAATTTTTAAACGCCGCCGATAATCTCATCATCTTTGGTGTCTCGTAGACGATAGGTTATGGGCTTACTGTCTAGGATTTTCGACATTTTAAAAATTTCAGGGGACCGTAAGTAAATCCCATATTCAAAAATATTAGTTGTTCTATTAATTCAAACAGTATCGCCAACATTGAATTTTTTCTTCACAACCTTTTCCCTGGAATATTGTTTAAGAAAATTGTCAATTGTATTTTCACTGTGATGAACTTCCTGAGGGCTAACGCTGGACAGAGATCGATAGGGTTGTTGATTATAAATTTGCATGATTTATCTAAATTATGAATAAAACCAGCAGTATTTTTCAATGTATAGTCTCGAAAATAAAAGTCGAATCGTTCTTATCAATCGTTCGGCCAATGCAGCCTTTACTGGACTATGACTATTATAAAGCACTGTATTATATTTCAATAGTACCTTTTCCACATGTGGATTAACAAATTCACTGCCACAATCACTTTGAACTTTTCTATCACTATCTTGTTCAAAAATACTTTCTATAGCCTGAGGAACTCCAACACCTCTCTTTGTCCGCAATGGCATAGCATATGCATAGCGACTAAAGACACTGATTGTAAGTAGAATATATCCGTATGGTGTATTGTGACGTCTTTGAATCTCATCTAGAGTTAAAGGATCTGCTTCCATTATATCATAGGCAGCGCACTAGCGCTGCCTAAGTAAAGAACGATTTGGGCACAATGTGTTTTGTTTTTTTGTTTTTCTCCATACGCGGGCACTTCGTATCGAAGAAGTCGTCTCAGAAACTTCGAAAAGGGCTCATTCGATTGGAAATTGGAGTGGCTAGTGCCCTTTTTAATATTCGAAAGTGATTGAAGGGCAACTACCCCCCCTACGCCCATTATTCCCCCAAATACATCCAATGTATTTGGATGTATTTGGACACTCCCCCACAACCCACGGGGCAAGGGTTTTAAGTTATGCCCTGATGGCATATAATGTTTATATAGAAGGCGTTGTCGTAGAAACTTCAAAAAAGGCTCATTCCATTGGAAATTCAAAGGACTAGTGCCATTTTTAATAGTCAAAAGTGATTGGAGGGCAACTAGCCCCCCCACGCCCATCATTCCCCGAAATACATCCAATATGTCCAATCAAAATTTTGAGATAGCCATTTTTTTCAGCGTAGTTGATTTCCACATAGAAATTTTTTTTTGAAGAGGACACTCCCCCACAACCCTCAGGGTACGGGTTTTAATTTATGCCCTGGGGGCATATAAGGTTTTTATAGAAGGTGTTGTCGTAGAAACTTCAAAACGAGCTCATTCGATAGGAAATTCAAAGGGCTAGTACTCTTTTAATAGTCGAAAGTGATTGGGGGGCAACTACCCCCCACGCCCATCATTCCCCCAAATACGTCCAATCAAAATTTTGAGACACCCATTTTGTTAAGCGTAGTTGATTTACAGATAGAAAATATCTTTTTGAGGAGGACACTCCCCCACAACCCACGAGGCAAGGGTTTTAATTTATGCCCTGAGGGCATTTAAGGTTTTTATAAAAGGCGTTGTCGTTGAAACTTAAAAAAAGGCTTATTCGATTGGATTCGATATAGCCAATTTGATAAAATTGGCTATATTTTGATATAGCCATTTTTGATATAGCCATTTGTTCAGCGTAGTTGATTTCCAGATAGAAAATACGTTTTTGAGGAGGACACTTCCCTACAACCCTCGGGGCAAGGGTTTTAAGTTATGCCCTGGGGGTATATAAGGTTTTTATAGAAGGAGTTGTCGTAGAAACTTCAAAAAAGGCTCATTCGATTGAAAATTCAAAGGGCTAGTACCCTTTTCTAATAGTTGAAAGTGATTGGAGGGAAACTAGCCCCCCCCACGCCCATCATTCCCCCAATTACATCCAATCAGAATTTTCAGATAGCCATTTTTTTCAGCGTACTTGATTTCCAGATAGATAATATGTTTTCGAGGAATACACTCCCCACAACCCTAAGAGCAAGGGTTTTAAGTTATACCCTGGGGGCATATAAGGTTTTTATAAAAGGCGTTGTCATTGAAACTTCAAAACCGGCTCATTCGATTGGAAATTCAAAGTGCTGGTACCCTTTTTAATAGTCGAAAGTGATTGGAGGGCAACTAGCCCCCCACGCCCATCATTCCCCCAAACACGTCCAATCAAAATTTTTAGATATCCATTTCGTTCAGCGTAGTTGATTTCCAGATAGAAAATATGTTTTTGAGAGGGACACTCCCCCCCCACCCTCAGGGCATGGGTTTTAAGTTATGCCCTGGGGGCATATGAGGTTTTTATAGAAGGCGTTGTCGTAGAAACTTCAAAACAGGCTCATTCGATTGGAAATTCAAAGCACTAGTACCATTTTTAATAGTCGAAAGTGATTGGAGGGCAACTACCCCCTTCCCCACGCCCATCATTCCCCCAAACATCCAATCAAAATTTTGAGATAGCCATTTTGTTCAGCGTAGTTGATTTCCAAATAGAAAATTTGTTTTTGAAGAAGACACTTCCCCACAACCCTCAGGGCAAGGGTTTTGAGTTATGCCCTGGGGGCATAAAAGGTTTTTATAGAAGGTGTTGCCGTAGAAACTTCAAAACAGGCTAATTCGATTGGAAATTCAAAGGGCTAGTGCCCTTTTTAATAGTCGAAAGTTATTTGAGTGCAACTAGCCCCCCCCCCCCCCCGCCCATCATTCCCCCAAACACATCCAATCAATTCGAACAGTATCGCCAACATTGAATTTTTTCTTCACAACCTTTTCACTGGAATATTGTTTAATAAAAATGTCAAATGTATTTTCACCGTGATGAACTTCCTGAGGACTAACGCTGGACAGAGATCGATAGGGTCGTTGATTATAAATTTGCATGATTTATCTAAATTATGAATAAAAGCAGCAGTATTTTTCAATGTATAATCTCGAAAATAAAAGTCGAATAGTTCTTATCAATCGTTCGGCCAATGCAGCCTTTACTGGACTATGACTATTATAAAGCATTGTATTATATTTCAATAGAACCTTTTGCACATGTGGATTAACAAATTCACTGCCACAATCACTTTGAACTTTTCTGTCACTATCTTGTTCAAAAACACTTTCTATAGCCTGAGGAACTCCAATAGCTCTCTTTGTCTGCAATGGCATAGCATATGCATAGCGACCAAGGACACTGATTGTAAGTAGAATATATTCGTATGGTGTATTGTGACGTCTTTGAATCTCATCTAGAGTTAAAGGATCTGCTTCCATTATATCATAGGCAGCGCGCTAGCGCTGCCTAAGTAAAGAATGATTTGGGCACAATGTGTTGTTTTTTTGTTTTTTCTCCATACCCGGGCACTTCGTATCGAAGAAGTTGTCACAAAAACTTCGAAAATGGCTCATTCGATTGGAAATTGGAGTGGCTAGTGCCCTTTTTAATAGTTGAAAGTGATTGGAGGGCAACTACCCCCCACGCCCATCATTCCCCCAAATACATCCTATGTATTTGGACGTATTTGGGCACTCCCCCACAACCCACGGGGCAAGGGTTTTAAGTTATGCCCTGAGGGCATATAAGGTTTTTATAGAAGGCGTTGTCGTAGAAACTTCAAAAAAGGGTCATTCGATTGGAAATTCAAAGGGCTAGTACCCTTTTTTAATAGTCGAAAGTGATTGGAGGGAAACTAGCCCCCCCACGCCCATCATTCCCCCAAACACATCCAATCTAAATTTTCAGATAGCCATTTTTTCAGCGTACTTGATTTCCAGTTGGAAAATATGTTTTCGAGGAGGACATTCCCTGCAACCCTCAGGAAAAGGGTTTTAAGTTATACCCTGGGGGCATATAAGGTTTTTATAGAAGGTTTGGTCGTAGAAACTTCAAAACAGGCTCATTCGATTGGAAATTCAAAGGGCTAGTACCCTTTTTAATAGTCGAAAGTGATTTAGGTGCAACTAGCCCCCCCCCTCACGCCCTTCATTCCCCCTAACACATCCAATAAAAATTTTGAAATAGACATTTTGTTCAGCGTGGTTGATTTCCAGATAGAAAATATGTTTTTGAGGAGGACACTCCCCCACATCCCCCAGGGCAAGGGTTTTAAGTTATGCCCTGGGGGTATATAAGATTTTTAAAGAAGGCGTTGTCGTAGGAACTTCAATAAAAGCTCATTCGACTGGAAATTCAAAGGGATAGTGCCCTTTTTAATAGTTGAAAGTGATTGGAAGGCAACTACTCGAAAGAAGCCTCATTTCACCCGCACAGTTTGGATTTCATAGGCAGCGTGCTAGCGCTGCCTAAGTAAAGAACGATGTGGGCACAATGTGTGTTTTTTTTGTTTTTTTTTGGTCCATACCCGGTCACTTCGTATCGAAGGAGTTGTCGTAGAAAGTTTGAAAAGGGCTCATTGGATTAGAAATTGGAGTGGCTAGTGCCCTTTTTAATAGTCGAAAGTGATTGGAGGGCAACTAGTCCCCCCCACGCCCATCATTCCCCCAAACACATCCAATCAAAATTCTGAGACAGCCATTTTGTTCAGCGTAGTTGATTTCCAGATAGAAAATATCTTTTTGAGGAGGACACTCCCCCACAACCCAAGGGGCAAGGGTTTTAAACTATGCCCTGAGGGCAAATAAGGTTTTTAAGAAGGCGTTGTCGTAGAAACTTCAATAAAGGCTCATTCGATTGGAGATTCAAAGGGCTAGTGCCCTGTTTAATAGTTGAAGGTGATTGGAGGGCAACTAGCCCCCCCATGCCCTTCATTCCCCCAAGTACATCCACTCAAAATTTTGAGATAACCATTTTGTTCAGCGTAGTTGATTTCAAGATGGAGAATATCTTTTTGTGGAGGACAATCACCAACAACCCTCGGGGCGAGGGTTTTAAGTTATGCCCTGGGGGCATATAAGGTTTTTATAGAAGGTGTTGTCGTAGAAACTTCAAAAAAGGCTCATTCAATTGCAAATTTAAAGAGCTAGTGCCTTTTTTAATAGTTGAAACTGATTGGAGAGCAACTAACGCCCCTCTCACGCCCATCATTCCCCCAAACACATCCAATCAAAATTTTGATATAGCCATTTTGTCCAGCGTAGTTGATTGCCAGATGGAAAATATGTTTTTGAGGAGGACACTTCCCTACAACCCTCGGGGCAAGGGTTTTAAGTTATGCCCTGGGGGTATATAAGGTTTTTATAGAAGGTGTTGTCGTAGAAACTTCAAGATACTCGATTTGAAATTCAAAGGGCTATATCCCTTTTCCAATAGTCGAAAATGATTGGAGGGCAGGTAGCCCCCCCCCACGCCCATCATTCCCCCAAACATATCTAATAAAAATTTTGAGATAGCCATTTTGTTCAGCGTACTTGATTTCCAGATAGAAAATATGTTTTTGAGGAGGACACTCCCCCACAACCCTCAGGGCAAGGGTTTTAAGTTATACCCTGGGGGCATATAAGGTTTTTATAGAAGGCGTTGTCGTAGAAACTTCAAAACAGGCTCATTCGATTGGAACTTCAAAGGGCTAGTACCCTTTTAATAGTCGAAAGTGATTGGAGGGCAACTAGCCCCCCCCCCACG
>JAQQPU010003717.1:0-34084 GCA_029168905.1 Artemia sp. Kazakhstan ARC1039 | reverse complement strand
TTTAATTGCCGTTTGAATGAGGCCTCTCACGATATTCTAGGATCACTTTTTCTACACGTTCTCCCCTGGTAAAAAAAAAGAACAAAAAAACAAATAAACACGCATCCGTGATCTTTTTCTGACAAAAAATACAAAATTCCACATTTTTAAAGATAT
This sequence comes from Artemia sp. Kazakhstan ARC1039, assembly GCA_029168905.1. Taxonomy (NCBI): domain Eukaryota; kingdom Metazoa; phylum Arthropoda; class Branchiopoda; order Anostraca; family Artemiidae; genus Artemia; species Artemia sp. Kazakhstan ARC1039. The sequence continues at coordinate 33,928 of JAQQPU010003717.1, read as the reverse complement.
AAGCTTGAAACCTCTACAGTTGGGTTTTCTGATATGCTAAATCTAATGGTGTGATTTTCATTAAGGTTCTATAACTTTCAGGGGGTGTTTCCCCCTTTTTTCGAAATTCAGGCAAATATTCTCAGGTGCGTAACTTTTGATGGGTAAGACTGAACTTGATGAAACTTATATTTTTGAAATCCGCATTAAAATTTGATTCTTTTGATGTATCTATTGGTATCAAAGTTCCGTTGAAGAGTTTCGATTACTATTGATCCGGGTCGCTCCTTACTTACAGTTCGTTACCACGAACTGTTTGATGAAGTTGAATAGATTATTGTCAAATGATAAAAACCCTTAAGAATTTTTAACCATATGATGAATTAAGTCAAGTAGATTATAATTTTACCCTTGGATTATAATTCGTTTCCGAGTGCTATTGAATTGAACAGAGTGAATTTGACGTTCGTCACTTTCCAACATGAGATATGTTAAGACTCTTTAACTCTGTTCACGATATGAGTGTGGCAGATGGTTTACAATAGTTGACAATATTGAATTCAATTCCTTCTCCTTTGATTGTGTTCCTGTTGTTCCAGCAGCATCAGACTCCTGAAGAGATGTTTCCTTTTTCTGATCAATAACACTTGCATTGAATGGTCTCTCACGATAGGGCTTATGTATATCCACTCGTCAAAGTGCACTTTGAAGTAAAACTAGCTTTTTATCATTGGTAATACTCTCATCATTAATATATTTATTTAGATTGTCCTCAATACGTTCGACTGGTGAAAGAGAGAGTTCTATTGGGGTCAATTTGTAGGGTTTAGCCATCTAGAGAAAATTGTTAATAAGTTCTGCTATTATTGGCAGTAAAAGTGTAAAAAAGATACCACCCACCTGAAGAAGAGGTTTTACTTTAAAATATTTTCCTTTGTTTTTGCAAGCCAAGGCACGTACAATGGAACGATGTTGTTTTGTCTGTTGTCTAACACCTCCTGGCAACTGTACATTGCCCTCGGTTAAATTTTAACAAAGTTCAGATATTAGATTATTAAATTCTTTGTCAATGCCATGTTTGAGTATGGCTTTCCTAGGTGGTGGTTTTGAAGTGCTTAGAACGGAAAATAAGCCTCTATTTTCTTGTAGTTTCTTCAGTGTCATGATGGGAACTAATAGCCTTTTTTACTGTTCACCGGAAGATATACTGTAATTTCATTGTCAAAAATATCTTTGATTACGCGCTCCTCGGGTATATTCTGATTAAGATCCCACAGAATGTAACTATAGGGTTTATTTGTTGCCTGGCTGTACGCTGATACTAGAAATTTTGGATCACAGGGATTTATTTTATTTATTAGAGAACTAGAATAACGAACAATTCTGTAAATAATATAGTAGGTACAGTTCATAGCAAGTGTTGTCATACACTTGCTTTGATGAAAGAGATTGGATACAACTAGGGTTATGGAAATCATCATGATGTGAGCGAAGAGTAGACAATTGTAGCATTTCCTGAGACCATTGTTCAATGGATCACAGCTAAATCATCAATAATCAGCCAAGATTTTGGCTCAATACTATTAAAAACATCAATTCCCCGTATGAAATGTATCGGCATAGTATATGATGCAGCAGCAATAGCCTTTATTTGGTCATATGACTCTTGCCAAACACTTTAGCAATAGTAGATTTTTTTTGGGCTTTTCTATAAACATGTTATTACAATTTTTAATTATTTTAGTTAAAAGTGTTGTTTTGCCCAACATTGATGGACCACAAAGAAACTATCTGAATGGTGTTTTAAATTGATTCATATTTGATGTTCAACAGCTACAACTAACTGTAAGCTATACTCGTCTAATGAGTAAATACTCTTCCCTAATTAGTAGTCCTATTGCAGTCCACCTAGTGCAATGTTCAAAAAACAACAAGAACAACAACAATTTAGAATCATATTTTCTTTCATTTTTTTCAGATACCATAAAAAAATCCGAAAATTAGCACTTTACACCAACAACAAATATATATAATACACATAATATCACAGAATTGTGGAGAGAGAGACAATAAAAATCAACACTTTTAGTTTATTTTATTTACAAAATCAACATACATAAATACATTAAAATGGACTCTTCAATTGTAAGAACGAATCGCTATCACTTTCGCTCTTGGTACTAAACTACTTTTCACACAATTTCTATAAGTACTCATTTCAAAATTACTTTTTACATAGTGTGTAGGTACACCCTTGCACATTTGTTTGATATCCTTATTGTTTGTTTCCACACAGTATACCCACGGACCTGGAAACACCATTGCATAATAAATCGCTCCCTGTCTCCGACTTCAACATCAACAATTCATTAGGGGCCTGGCGCTTCACTAGCTCCGGATAAATGGATTCATTCCAATGGGTGAAATCCATTCAGGAGCTAATGTGTTTACCATTTTCCAAATCTTCTAATAAATTTTCAGTTTTATATTTTAACAGGAGTGAATCAGTGTCTCAATAGTTCACTTGAACTTCCCCATCCCTTGGCCATTGCACCTTACGCACATTGTAAAAGAATGACAGCATTAGTTTCTTGGATTTTTTAATATTGAACTACCACCTGCGATATTTTTATTTAAAACATCATTTCTTATCTTTCTATGTAATAGGACCATATTGGAGTCCATGACAGTTAATGGTGTGAAGTTAGGGTCATCAACGATTCGGTCACATTCTTTGGGGTTGGTTACAACATCACATCGACTCCTGTTTCGTACGCTTTCACACATTCTACCAAAGGCTGAATTTAAAATGAGCTAATCGATTTCTTTTTCAACCTTTGTTCACCTGTAAACGTTTACTGACAAAAGTGTCAATAAACATTTTCAAATAAGAATTCTGGTCAAACGTGAGGGCTCTGTGTATCTTTGTGACCCTGAAACCATTGGCTACCATCTATTACAATAGCATATGATGTAAAACTATATTCTGTTTCGGATCAAGGCTGGCAATTAGTTTTTGCTTTGAAGGGGTCCAGTGCATACCCTTATGTTCGACCAAAAACAAATTGTATCGACTCAAAGAGTCCTTGGTCACAGTTCTATTTATGCACAGGAAAATAAAATCTTTTACCGAGTCATGGAACTCCATCAGTATATCACCTTCAATTAAAAAAAACATCCTTGTGGTCCATTCTCCTCAACAGTCTGAATGTCGGGGAAATTTGAAGCACAGGGATTGTCAACCCATTTGTAAGTACCATACGGTATACAGTAGTGATACACTCCCGAGAGATATAGGGAATTCATATCTAAAAAACTGCATCGGACCTTACAATGTCGACAGAGTTTTGCCCAGTTGGATCAGTTTCTATGACACGCTCCCCGTGAAAAACATACCCCTCCCCTCATTGATCTTTCTACAAATAAGTGCTGATCCTTGTCGGTGATCAGACCTATTTCTTCTTTACTGATTTTTAGAATTGAATCCATCACCAGATGAGGAGTTGAAAAATAATAACCTAAACCCAACCCAAAATCCAAATAGATTTTGTACCTGTTCTTACAGACAATGTCCAAAATAGTCGATACATCACTTGCCAAGTACATTTTACAATAATCCCATACATTATTACGTCCCCCTTGGCCCAAACCCTCTTTGCAAATTCATAGTTGGCAGTGGTACATTGACTATCAGTAAGTGAATTATTAAATGCTTCAATGGGTGAAAGTTTCTCCTCACTTAGCCTCGAGATGGAGTCTTAGTAATCATATGCATATATGCCCTTACACGTTATTAAATCATACATTTCACCATCTGGAAAGTGCTGTTTAAAGAGGGGGAAACTATCAAAATTGTCGCTTTGTGATTTTATTTAAGAAAGTATGTCCACTATCTAGTGTTTTCCATTTGAATTCTAAGAGTAACAATTTCTCAGATTATTCAGGTATGATATAATAGGGAAAAGCCATCTACCCCTGTGCCATCTACAACTCCATCTTTCTGCATACGTGCCAATGCTGGTAAAATAAATTTCAAATCATAATTGAAATTGTGTATAAAAACCGGTATAAAGTACTGTTGACTTACGTTTACATTGCACGATGGATGGGTCACTCCACGAAAGTACTCCCCCTCAACGAAACTTCTTGCCATAAATTATCATGGTCGCGGACTTTCCCTTTATCCCCTTTCCTCTTAACCCCTTTCCCTTTTCCTTTACCCTGTTCAAATTTCCCCTTACAAACCCAACATACTTTCTTATTTTTGATGCTTTCTCATAGTAGATATAGTCTCATAGTTTGATGCTCTTTCACATACTTTCTCATAGGATAATTTGTTTGCCGTGACCGTGAGGTTGCCTTATTTACTGTGATGATTAGTTTAGTCAATGCTGTGCCCATAGAATCCTCCCCGTCCAATGTCTCAACTACATCTAAAACTCGCATGGTATTACTAGAGTCCGTTTGATTGTGGGCGTAAGACACTGCTATTGGTTGATGTTCTTTAATACGATTTGAATTTTGTGGGTCATTCACATCTGTGACTTTAGCCTCACAGTCTAAGCTGATCTTATCACTTTGCAAAAGTGAATTATAAAAATTTCTAAACTACAAGATCGCCATATCACTTTTAACTGTTTCCACAGATTGATGTCCATGACGTTTGCAGTGTTTTATGTGATTTTTTATCTTTAATTTACCCCAAAATCCAGACAGACATGTTAGACAACAGTAGCGTACCCCACGTGTTTTTCCCTCCCCCAGAACCCTACTAATGTCTGAAATTGGATTAAAATGTCTAATTGAATCAAGCTCTATAGGTGGTGTCTAAAGAAGCCATACCCAATGCTCCACTCATTCAATCGACGGAGCCATCCCTGGAAATATTACCCCTTTTTTATTACTGCGCTCGATCTCCTCAAATTCTGTTTCATATTGTAACACCGTAACACCAATCTTTAACTGTTCGTTAGCCCATTCAAAAATATATATTTCCTTAAGTGTTACAGGATATTTACCTTTTAAACAACTGAAATCTACTTTAAGGAAATCTGCTCCCTCTCCACCCCCGTTAGCCTCCCAATCGCCCAATTTTGTCTTAGAAATATTAACTTGCAGTGGTTGGAGGGCCGCAATAAGAAATGCGTACATGAAACACTGTTGCCCTGTTTCGAAACAGATTTGTTGCACGCCCTTACATCGTTCCAAATCTGGATTATATATTAAAACAACAGACTCCGGCCCATCTCCTCTTAAAACAAAATCTTTTTAAATTTACATATATTTACATTTAAATTTTCAATAAATAAAACCACTGACCCACTACCCTTCCTATTTATAATTATCCGGTTTTGTTACAATACTATTTATCCATTCCATATAAACACCCTCATAATTTTCCAAATGCGGATGAAGGACTAACATTTTAGTGTTCAGAGAAGTTCAATAAACTTCACCGGCATTTTCATTTAAATAAAATAATTTGAGTGCTATTGATGCTTTTATACTGTCCCAACCTCCCCAAACCCGAATCTGTCCGTCAAGAAGGGCTTAAATCTTGAAGAGTTCAATCAAGAAGGGCCCACGTACGTATGGAAAATATTTACTGATCTCTTATAATATCCCCTGCTGTTAGTGACTTAAATGAATTCCCAAATATTGCCATATAATCATTTCTTGTGTGCAAGACATAGATTGTTAAATAAAATTCCGAAAATGTTGGAGAGATTTGCGTATCCCCACCACCACCCCTCTGTTCAACCTCAACATGAGGATTGCTGTGTGGAGTAAAATCTCCTAGTTCACTCAACATAGCTTTGAGTGTACCTGGTCTGCAAGAATCTGCCCAAGCAAATTTATTTTGTTCTTCAATTATACTCGGCAGAACTGGGGCGATGTCAATTAAATCAGTGTAGGAGGGTTCTAATTTAACTCTTTTGAAAAAAATATCTAAAATTCTACAAGTTTTAGGACTCACCTGATCTACCCAACCGAAATCTTCCTCTGACACACCTTGATCTTCAAATGCATCTGGTTGGGCTAACCTAACTTCCAAGCCCTCTGCAAATGCACTAGGAGGGATATTAAATGAAGTAGTAACATTACTATCATTAAAATATTCATTTAAAAAGTTACCTGTCCACTCAGGGTCATCATCATCGATAATCTTGGAGGGAAAATCATCGAGATTTTCACTACTTCCAAAACATTCTTTAAAAATTTACTGTACCACTCAAGCTCCGCGTTGTTAACCAAGGGCGGTTCAATAGCGTAAGTGTCACTAAAATCTGTCACGATCAGAGATGTATCCTCATCGAGGTCGCACAATCTTTGAGTTGGTAGTGGAGGTGGTAAGTCACCCATGTTAATCTAAAATACTATTAGAATTTATTTTAATAGTGTAATTGATCCTGTTTTATAAGAGTCAAAAAATGGATTATTAGCGAGCTATATTTTCATATTATTTAAAAGCATTTGCATACTAAGAAAAATCTACTAATAGTTCATTGTCAACCCCATCCTCCCCTTCCCGAACGACTCTACATATTCCTGAGTTTCAATTTAATATACCATTATGTAATGCTCTTACACATAAATATTGACAACTTAAATGCACATAGTGTGTGTGTGTTCTGATTTTGTCTTAGTTTTATCTTAATACTCATAAATCTGCTTTTTGAAAAACCCTGGATCATAATTTCTCCGTCCCCCCACCAAAGTATCATCTTTTCTCCTCCTACTGTAATAAAACTTTTTTTAAACAAATGCCAATTTGCGTAACTTATAAACTATGCTCAATAGATCGTGGAGTTTGTGTCATTCCCACACTCACAGACACACCCGTAGTTGATTGAACTTTCAAATATTACGAATAAAATGGCTATCTCACGGCTGATTGCTATCTTATTATTTTCTAAATAGTGCGCTAGGATATTTAATGAACTATACAATCATAGTTTATCTATGAATAATTAAAAAAAACTTTTTCCACAAAATAAGTTTTTCAAAGAAAAGAAAAAACTCCATTAAACAAAAAATGAGCAAAAATAAAATAATCTACCAAGCGTGAAACTACCCAGAATCAGCATCGATAAATAAATGAAACTCAAAACGAACAGAAATTACAATAAATAACCGAGTCAAACTCAAAACGAGCAGAAATTAACATAAGTTGGGCTCAAATACCCTATCCCTTACCAAGGCCAGAACATAATTTGCACTTAACTGAAAAATATAAATGTTTTCACTTTTATAACTTTAACAAATCAAATAATATTAACATTTTGATTACGAAATATCAGTGTATGTGTATTAAACTGACAATGCACATTCATTTGTATTATTTTCAGTAAAGTGCAAATTTTGTTCTGGTCTTTGGAAGGTATAGGGGTTTTGAGCCCAACTTATGTTAATTTCGGCTCTTTTTGAGTTTGACTGGGTTATTTATTGTAATTTCTAATCGTTTTGGGTTTCCTTTATTTATCGATGCTTATTTGCGGTAATTTCGCGCTTGTTAGATTATTTGATTTGATTTTTGCTCATTTTTTGTTTAATGGAGCTCTTTACTTTCTTTGAAAAGCTTATTTTGTGGAAAAAGTTTTTTTAATTAATTTCTGTTCGTTTTATATTGACACAGTCTTTTCAGAGAAAAAGAAAATAATAATATAAATCTTCTGGTTTTCTTAAGAATTTATAGTTTGGCCTGCTATTTGTATGCTGGAGAAAAATTTTCAGCAATTTTTAACTACAAACACCCTTTTAAAAATCTGGACACAAATAGTAGTGTTGAATTTAGTTTCATACCTCCTCTAGTTGACCTGAAATGAAAAACTTGATACCATTCGCAAAAAAATCTGTTTACTTTCTTTGATAGCTTGGGTACACTTACGCTAGTTTGATTTGGTTAACTCTTAAGAGCAGATGTAGCCCCGAAAGCTTGAACATAATACCCTTAGTCGTTCTTGGGATACTGTTGAGATATCTTATTGGGAATTAGCATTAACACAGTGCATTTTGATTTAATCTTAAGGCAACATTTAATTTTTAAACATAAAGGTAAATGGGAGGGTGGATGTGTGAGGGGGATTAGTTTCCCTCCAATCCCTTTCGACTATTAAAAAGGGCATCGGCCCTTTCTATTTTCAATCGAATGAGCCCTTTCCGAAGTTCCTACGATAATTCCTTCGATACGAAGTGCCCGGGTCTAAACAACAACAACAACAACAAAAATAATACATTATACCCCCATTGATCTTTACTATAAAAATGTCAAGCCTTCCAATCACTTTCGACTATTAAAAAGGGCACTAGGCCTTTCGATTTCCAATCGAATGAGCCTTTTTTGAGTTTCTACAACAACGCTTTCTATAAACACCTTATGTCCCCATGGCATAAATTACAACCCTTGCCCTAAGCCCTGTGAGGGTGGTTGTCATCCTCTAAGACCTAAATTTCAGATTTTTCAACTACGTTAAACAAAATGGCTATCTCAAAATTTTGATTGGATGTGTAAGGGAAAATGATGGGCATGAAAGGGGCGTTAGTCGCTCTCCAGTCACTTTCAACTTTTAACAAAGGCACCAGACCTTTCAATTTCCAATCAAATGAGCGCTTTTGAAGTTTCTACAACAAAGCTTTTAATAAGAACACTATATATCCCCAGGGCATAATTTACAACCCTTGCCCTGAGGGCTGTGGGGGAGTGTCCTCCTCAAAGACATAATTTCTAGAACTTTCTGCAACGTTGAGCAAATTGGCTATCTAAAAATTATGATTGGATGTGTTTGGGGAAATGGTTGGTGTGATAGGGGTTTTAGTTGCCCTTCAATCACTTTCGACTATTAAAAAGACACTAGCCCTATTAATTCCCAATTGAATGAGCCCTTTTTGAAGTTTCTACAACATCGCTTTCTATAAAAAACCTTATATGCCCCCAGGGCATAACTTACGACCCTTGCCCTGAGTGTTGTAGGGGTCGAAGGGTTGTCATCCTTCAAGACCTAATTTCCAAAACTTCCAACTACGTTGAATAAAATGGATATCTAAAAATTATGATTGTATGTGGCGTGAGAGGGGGGTTAGTTGCCCTCAAATCACTTTCGAGACTATTAAAAAGAGTACTAGCCCTTTGAACTTCCAATCGAATGAGCCCTTTTTCAAGTTTCTACGATAAAAATTTCAATAAAAACTTATATGCCCCCAGGGCATAGCTTATAACCCTTGTCCTGAAGATTTTTTTTTTGGGGGGGGCGAGTCTTCTAATCAAAGGTATAATATCCTGAACTTTAAACTGCGTGGAACAAAACGGCTATCTCAAAATTCTGATTGGATTTTTTTGGGGAATTAGTGGGCGTGGAAGGGGTGTTAGTTGCCTTCCAGTCACTTTTGACTATTAAAAAGGGCACTAGCCATTTCAATTTCCAATCGAATGAGCCCTTTTTGAAGTTTCTACGACAACGCGTTCTATAAAAACCTTACAAGCCCCAAGGACATAACTTACAACCCTTGCCCTGAGGGCTGTGGGGGGGGGGGTTCTTATCCTCAAAGACCTAATTTCCAGAACTTTCAACTGCGTTGAACAAAATGGCTTTCTGAAAATTTTGATTGGATGTGTTTGAGGAAAAGGTGTGCGTGAGAGGGGCGTTAGTTAACCTCCAATCACTTTTGACTATTAAAAAGGGCAGTAGCTCTTTGAACTTTCAATCGAATGAAGTTTTTTTGAAGTTTCTACGACAACGCTTTCCATAAAAACCTTATATGCCCCCAGGGCGTAACTCACAACCCTTGCCCTGAGGGCTGGGGGGGAGTGTCCTCCTCAAAAACATAATTTCTATCTGGAAATCAACTACGCTGAACACAATGGCTATCTAGAATTTTGATTGGATGTGTTTGGGGAAAAAGTGGGCGTAAGAGGGGGGTTAGTTGCCCTCAAATTACTTTCGACTATTAAAAAGGGCGCTAGACCTTTAAATTTCCAATCGAATGAGCCTTTTTTGAAGTTTCTACGACAAAGATTTCAAAAAAAATTATATGCTTCCAGGGCATATTTTATAACCTTCGGCTTGAAGACTCGAGGGGGAGTGTCCTACTCAAATGTATAATTTCCTGAACTTTAAACTGCGTGGAACAAAAAGGCTATCTCAAAATTTTGATTGGATGAGTTGGGGAAATGGTGGGCGTGGAGGGGGTGTTAGTTGCCTTCCATTCACTTTCGACTATTAAAAAGGGCACAAGCCACTCCGACTTCCAATTGAATGAGCCCTATTCGAAGTTTCTACGACAACTTCTTCGATACGAAGTGCCCTGGTCTAAAGCAAAAAATTATTAATAAAATAAATGCCAACATCGTTCTTATATGCCCCCAGGGCATAACTTAAAACCCTTGCCCTGAGGGTTGTGGGGGAGTGACCTGCTCAAAAACATATATTCTATCTGGAAATCAACTACGCTGAAGAAAATGGCTATCTCAATATTTTGATTGGATGTGTTTGGGGGAGTGATGGGCGTGGGGGGGCTAGTTGCCCTCCAATCACTTTCGACTATTAAAAAGGGCACTAGCCACTCGAATGTCCAATCGAATGAGCCTTTTTCGAAGCTTCTACGACAAATCCTTCGATGCGAAGTGCCCTGGTCTAAGACCAAGAAAAAAAAAATAATACTTTGTGCCAACATCGTTCTTTACTTAGGCAGCGCTATTGCGCTGCCTATGATAACTCCTTCCATGCTAGATGATCTGTTGGAGAGAGAAGGATAATTTAAAAAAGTAATTAAAGTGGTGCTTTTTTACTAATGTGCTGTCCATACTAAAAGCAACGCTTGCGCTGTCCGATAAATTCTACGTTTTCAAGAAGAACCGTAAATCATCTTTAAATTGAATTATAAAGATTCCAATACTAATCATTTTCAAACATTATTCAACGAAATTTCGTTTTTTCTTTATATTAGAAAAATAATTATAATCAAGAAGACGGTATAATCTTTACTTACCTTGTGAATTGAAGATTCATAATAAGGAAGATCATATTGGATATCATTGCCATGTGCAGTCAGCACTGATGTACTGATAAGTTCATGTCTGCTAGGGTCAGTTATTCTATCACAGATGGTCGTATCGATGCTGCTGATGATATTTCCATGTGAGCGGAAGTTGTTGATCTCTTTGCCATAAGTTTTTCTTCAGAAATTTTCTTAAATTAAAATTGTTTTACTGATAATTTTATTCTTAATAAGCTGGATGTTCCCCACCTCCCTACCTCTCCCATATTTATTTATTTACATCCATTTAAAGCATTTAATTCGACAGTGATTAACCCTTATATCTGTTAGAATATGGAAAACAGTATTAAAAGTCATTCTCTTTCACGGTCTAATGAATACGAGGTTATCAGTTCTATTCAGAAACTAGGGAGGGGGGGGGGATATCTGGCAATTGACTGGTTTTACATTCTAAGATTATGCGAAATACAGTTTTTGGATAATAACGACCTATTGTCAAAGTTGAAACAAGTCATTATGCCATTAAGATACTATCGGATATTATCCTAAAAAGAAGTAGGTTGAAATATAAATAATTTTCATTATTTTAATTTTTTCCCCGTTAAATTATCGTGTTTCTGTGTGCTTTATTTCTTTATAAGTTTTCGTGTACAAATATAGCTCTTAGACTCTTGAAATACAAGATCTATCGAAACTATTTGAACGGAGAAATATCTTAATTAATTATAACGAAACTATTTAATTATGTAAAAGAACCTTACATCGAAGAATTGGTTAACGCCATTTTGATTGTCCAAAATATGTGTGTCGCTCAGTCAAGAATAGAAATAATAGCGATAGCATACTGGCAGTTGTAACATATATTTATGTGCTCGAATTCAAAGGAAAATATATTAAAAATGGAATTTTTGTCATATTGCTTCTAACACTTTGGAGTCCGGTTCGCCTGTACGGGCGAAATATACCAAAATATGACCAATATATAAGACTTTAATAACAAAATTATGGAAACTATAAAAAGAATTATGGAAAGGAGGCCTCCCAGAACGTATTATATTAAATACTTAACCTAACCGGTACTTGTGTATTATCCCAAACTAACTCAAAAAGTTTGCTCTGTTTGATCTGAGCAAAACCGGCTTATCTGTCTGCAATTGGTTATAATTAGCTACTGAAATAACCAATAATGTAAGTGTTTCAAAACAACAGACCATAGCAGCATTAGTGCCATAGAGGGAAGTGGTTGGAGTAAAACGTATTGGATGGAATTGTATTGGATTTTGATTGGAACAATTGAATTGGCGCAATTCAGTATTGCGTACGTGCGAAAATGGAGCCAAGGAGAAGTGATTCTCAGTATGTCCCAAAATCTTTCAATAGAAAAGAATGGACATTGCAATACTATATAACTTACACTGTGATTGTTTTCAATAGAAATACTTTATGGGGAAAATGAGAATTCGTTTCATAAATATATCGTTTAAAGACCAATTGAAAACAATAACAATATTTGGAATTTTTTTCAGGGTATAGGTACAATTATCTAAGATTTAAACAAGTAAGTTTTCCTTTTGGTAGTATCTTTTTTAAATAAACCAGGATCCAACAGAGTACAGCTTCAATCCTGATACAACTATGGCCGAATGAAAAACAGCTCGTTCTAGTGGCGTCGATTGAGAAGAAAACAGAGGGGGACAAAATACATTATTCAAAATATGGGGAGGAGGAAAAAAAACTAGAGGGTATATCTCTCCCCCAACTTACACAATTGTTTCTTCCCCAAATGGGGAGGAAAGGGGTAATAAGAAAAGATTCTGAGGAAACTTGAACTCCATAAAATGAAGTAAAGCTTCGAGGAAGAGCAAGTGATGCAAATAGCGACTAAGACCACACTGCCTTTCCATAACAAACAACAAAAGTACGAAGAACAATAGGGAAATCTTTTTGCAAGACAGTGGAGATAATTTGAATGAATATTTCGGCCCTATGTCCAAGGGCCGTCCTCAGCAAGACAAAAATATATGAAAGAAAAAAGACTCACAACAACATGCAACCAATAAAACCAAAAATTGAAAATTTTTCAAAGCAGTCCTAGCATCCTTACTTCAGCGAAGTTCAACCAGGACTGATTAAAAGTAAGGTAAAACAAGGCGATTCAATGAGATGAAAGAAAAATAATTTAAAAACACGTTCTTATTGCTAATCCAGCTTTTTTGGCAGCTAACCTCAAAGGTCTTTTTGTGACCGGTTCTGTGTTAATATCTATCGGTTTTTTAAAATAATTTGTAAGATCATTTTTAATTAAATTTGTGTATAGAGCATTTAGTGTATATTCCCCAAGTCCCTATTTAAGGAAATATTATTATTAATCTTAATTCTGATTTCAATTGATTCTCGGACTACCTGCTTTATGCCTAGGTCATTGCTAATAAGGGCAGATTCATCAAAAAGTATATTGTGGCTAGGATTTTCAAAAATATGGCTGCCTAATGCAGAATCAGATGAAACAACGGAAATACTAGAATTTAGAGCTTTGACTATATCATCTTTATGCTGTTGTATGCGCTTTTCTAAATTCTGGTGTGTTCTACCTACATAATATTTGCCACAATCACATGGTATTTGATAGACCCCTCTTTGGCGAGTAACTGGGGTTTTATCTTTACCAGAATTTAGAAAATTTATGATTCTAAAATTATTTGTGAATACTAAATACAGATTATTTTTTGTGCAAACTTTTTTAAGATTTGTAGTGATTTTTGGGATGTAGGGGAGGTAAATTATGTTTAAGGGCTTGTCAGAAATATCACATGGTAAACTATCATTAATTTTACGGGAATGTCTCTTCAGTCTACAATTAATTACACTATTAATAAATAAAATAGGATACCCATTTCCAAAAAGTATGTTCTTGATAAAGTTTAATTCTGCTGTTATGTGGGAATCAGAACAAATGTTTAGGGCCCGATCGACGAGGGATATTACGACTGCTCTTTTAACTTGTGGGGGGTGGTTTGATTTAAAATGCAAATATCTATTATTTTGTGTTGGTTTTCTATAAATAGTAAAATTGAGTTTATCGAAGCTACGAATAACTAACACATCTAGGAATGGGATTTTATTTGCGATTTCGATTTCTAAAGTAAACTGTAAATTTCTATCGTATGTATTAAGGTGATCTAAAAAACCCTTAAGCTCATTTTCCCCATAGTTCCAGAGTGAAATTACATCATCCATGTAACGTCCCCAAAAGACATGTTTTAAAAAATACGAATCTAATGCCCAATTTTCAATATGTTCCACATAAATATTCGCCAGTAACCCGGAGAGGGGCGCGCCCATCGCTAAGCCATTAATTTGCTGGTAAAAAGAATTACGGAATTGGAAATGCATTGAATACTTGTTACAGAGTTTAACCAAGGTCATTAAGACATCACAATCTATTCCTGCTGCTGAAGCTTCTATTAAGTGATAATTTTCTTTGATTTTATTTTCTAATAACTGTTCAGATACTGTGACATTAATATTTGTATACATTGAAACAATGTCAAAGCTACTTATAATTGTATTTTCTGAGATATTTACGTTTTTGAGTTTTTCAACCAAATCTACCGAATTGCATATATATGATTTTTGAGAGTAAAGCAAAGGTTTAAAGGCTGTACATAACCATTTTTAAAAATTAAAAATTTTTAATTTTTGGTTTTATTGGTTGCATGTTGTTGTGAGTCTTTTTTCTTTCATATATTTTTGTCTTGCCGAGGACGGCCCTTGGACATAGGGCCGAAATATTCATTCAAATTATCTCCACTGTCTTGCAAAAAGATTTCCCTATTGTTCTTTGTACTTTTGTTGTTTGAGCAAGTGATGCATTGAATAGATCGGGGTCGAGGAGGAGGAGGAGTTTCTGGAGGAGGAGGAGGAGAATTATTTTCTGTTCTGCATTAAGTGGGTAGCAGCAGTAATAGTAACCTAGTACCTCTTTAACTAAATTTCAAGACTTTTTTCCCGATTTGCAATATTTGTTGCAATTTTAAAGCCTTCCATATTGAAGAAACCTTGAACAAGTATCACCTAAAATGACCCAATAAGAGGTGTGCTGCAATTGCAGACCGCATTAATAATATTACGAATCAATCCTGTTTATTATCTGTTGCCTCAAGTCCCCCATGCAGATGTTAAGGAGTAGGCTATTGAGGTTTACAAAAGTTTCAATAACCAAAAGATGGACTGCAATTTGCACAAGCTTCAGAATCTATGTCAGGGCTGTATCCGAGGGAGGGGGGTTAGGAGGTTTGTGCTCCCCAAAATGTTTCTTGACTCGTAAAAAACGTAAAAATGAATATAAACAGATGTTTGATGCGTTTTTCAAGCCCTCCCTCCCAAAAAAAAGTCCTGGATGCGGCTCTGATCCATGCAAAGTTATACATTTTCCCCGCCGTGGAATAAAGGGTCAAATACAGCAACCAAGATTTTACAGCAGAAAATAAACTGTTTTGTCGTTCTTATAAAGAAAATCTTCATTAGGTCAAAACAGTTTTGGTGTTCTTTTAATCAAAATCATAGCTACGAATATCTAATTGTTTGAAAAAATTTGGAGAAGAATTAAGATGTCAAAAACACACTATGCGATACTTATGAACTGCTGTAATCGTTCCATTTTAGACTTCAGTTAACTGAAGGATTATGATACATTATACAACTTAAATTCCATGTAAGTTTTACAATTATAAATCATTATGAATCTATTCAGCATGAAAAACTGACCTGGAAATTGTATATGACCCAATCTACCATTTTTAGCCATTTAACCCCTTTTCACAAGGACTTGGTAAACAATAACACAACTTCGAGGCTTATATTTCGTGATTTCAACTTAATTTTACTAAATAAAAAATCATCATAGAACAATCGAACAAAAATCGTAGAATCCCCACTTTTACCCCTACCCCTAGGGGTAGGGGTAGGAGTAGTAGAAACGTAGAAACCCCACTTTTACCCCTACCCCTCCGTCATTTGATTGCACAATGAATATTGTTTATGCCGCGTCATTGGGGTAATAACAATGGCATTTACCGGCGGTACTCACTTTCCGTCACCTTCTGTACATCTCAGAGCGCCACGAATGCGACTCAGCTTCATCATGCTTGGCACAGTTTCTGCCACGCCTGACAAAATTCCACCAGGCTTGGCACTCGTCACCTACTGTACGTGAATTCTGAAAGTGGGATCCCTCTCGGCATTTACTTTTTAGTCGTTAGGCGCGGACTTACAGATTAGTTTCTTTTAGCCCTTTTTTCTCTCCATTATCCTATGTTATATAGTTTAGTAATTATATTCAGTCGTTAAAGACACATTTTTACGTCCAAAACGTTCACAAACAATCTTATTTTAAAGACAAATTCTTTTTCTTATAATCATTTGCGTAGAGACAAAAAATTTATTACAAATATCTTGCAATTTCTGACGAAGTATCAAATCGGGAGGGGCGGGGAGGGAGGTGACTAATCTTCGACGACTCCTTGTGAGGGAATTTGATTCTTCGATATCAAAATTTTCTTGTTTATTCTTTGAAGTATTTTAATAGAAATCCTCTCGGTGTAAAAAAAAACACAAATAAACTTTGTGTGGAAACCTCGTGACCAACTAGGATCATTTTGAGGTGACCATTCGTGTTTACAAAGGCATGACTATGGCCAGAGATTGGAAAATAGATGTCAGCGCAAAGGCAGGATGGGAAGGCAAGCCCCTTAGGCCTCTTTAGTCAAAATAGGCTAATGAGATATAAATTATTCCAATTTAGAGATCATTCTTCAAGTTATAGATAGGATTAACCTATGCAATTGAAAATATTTTGTTTTTAGGACTTTATTTCGTGTTAAAGGTTTGTGCGCAATCGCTCCTTTGTCCTGACCCCGTAAATGATTTTACCACCCTAAAATAGGAGAGTCCGACAACTCTCTCTAATTGCCTGGAGCATATTTTAATAAGAAAAATTAGCAAGTAAAAAAAATGTAATAGCAATTCTAGAGCCCCCACCCCATCCCTTGAAATTTAGGATCCATCAATCGCTCTCATTCAAGGGTACTATGCTTGCTGTATTAATAGAGCAAGAAGTTATTCCTTTTTCGTGTTCTCTTTTACATTTAAAATTGCCTTTTTAATTTTACTTTATTTTTTATTTTGTACTATTTTTGAACAGGTTTAGACCGTCACACTGACAAGTAATAAATAACACAACCACTGTCGCTTTAAATGTCACAAATACCCCTCCTAGCATTAATAAAAAACAGGCAGGTCTTTCTTTTTTCAAACTTTCTTCTGGAGTTTCAAAAGTCTAAGACTCTCTATGCTATGTTTTATTTTCTACATTTTTTCAGGTTTTGACAGTCACATAATTAGGTAATTAACAAAATCTTCAATGTTAAATAGATCCTCTTCATTATCTTAAGCTACTTCTTTCATTTTTGATTATCTTCTTGACAGTTTGACATCGGCAACAGGAATCTGTTCTGGTAAGCAAGCAGTTCTTTCCTTATTCGACTTTTCTTCAGCAGTTAGAATCGTCAGGTTCTTTTTATGTTATTTTACCGTTATATTTTCTTGTGATTTTTGTCAGGTCTTGACCTGACAAATAATCAAACAATCAAAGAAGTCAAATAATCAGGTAATTGATAACACTCTTAGTATTCCGTAAATAGCCATCTTTTATTTTTAGGCCACCTATTTCATTTTCCGATTACCTTCTTGACAGTGTAATACAACAAACAGGAAATAGCTCCGATATGGATTGGGAGTTTGCACTAGCCTTTCGTGATGGTTCCCGCTTTTGGATACAACGTGTTCTAGTTCCCATCGTTGTGACAGTTGGAGTCCTTGGAAACATTGTATCAATGGTTATATTGATGAGTCGGGGAATGCGGAGTTCCACAAACTTATATCTAACAGCTTTGGCAACGTCTGACACATTGTACTTAATTTGTATATTTATCTTGTCGTTAGAACATTATCCTGGCACCAATGATGTGTCCTATAGAGCCTACTGGCATGCCAGACCTTATTGTATGTGGCTGACAGATGCTTCAAGTAAGTTTGTTTTGTTTTATTTTGTTTATTGTTGGATTCAACATGTTCTAGTTCCATCGTTGCAATGAGTTTCTCGGAAACAGTGTATCAATGGCAGTATTGACAAGTCAGAGAATCAAGAAATTTATACTTAACAGCTTTGGCAACACCTGAAACGTACATTCTATACTTATTTTAGGCTTTTATTTATTGAGAAAGTACAAAACCAATTCATTACTTGCTTTTTGTGGTTTATCAAGGCATGACCTTAACTCTGGCTAAATAAAGGGGAAAGGGCAAACTTTTCTCGTTATATAAAGGAATTATTCCTTCATTGACTTGGCTGGACGGGGAAATAATCATTTCTCAGCATTCCTTAATGAGACAAGAAATGTTTTCTATTTCTTTTTAAACAGTTCGTGGTAACGAACTATAAGTAAGGAACGACTCGGCCTTATAGTAACCAAAAATAAAAAAAATGGAATTTGGCTAACAATTGATATAGAATTGCCTTTTTATACTGGCTCCAAACATATAAAATTCATTAAATCTGATGTTCCTAATCAAAAGCTAAGAGCCTGAGAAAATTTGCCTGATTTTTAAGTGATGGGGGAAACACCTCCAAAAAAGGCTCCTAATCAAAAGCTAAGAACCTGACAAAATTTGCATGATTTTCAAGTAATGGGGAAAACACCTCCAAAAAAGGTAAGAGGTCCTAATGAAACTCACACTATCAGATTCAGCATATTGGAGAACCCTACTGTAGAGCTCTCAAGCTCTACAAATTTTAAAATCAACAAATTTCAAACAAATTTCAACTTGTACAAATTTGTGCAAATTTCAAGATGTCTAATTTTCCATTTTTGCAAGAAGAAATATCACAGTTCGTGCTTTTTTCTTTTTATCGTTTTTATCCAGGGGTGATTGTATCGAAACAATTGTCCTAGAAGATCGAGAGAGGTATCATTTGACCGGAAATCAAAGGTTCTAGTGCCCTTTTTAAGTGACCAAAAAAATTGGAGGGCAATTGAACCATGTCCCTTTTTTCTTCAAAGATATCACCTCAAGATTTTGAGATTCTAATTTGATTTGGCTTTGTTGAAAGGTCCAATAACTATGTATTTCGGGATAAAATGACCCCTGACACTTCCGTGGGAAAGGTCTGTAAGCTATGCAATTTGCCCACTGTTTGCGTAAAGTATTTTCATAGGGAAATATATGAAATTTTTTGGAGGAGGTACTTCCCACTGGGAGAATTTTTTGGGCAGGAGATTTTCCGGGAGTAATTCTATAGGGGAAATTCTACACAGGGGGGGAATTCCTGGCATGATTTGTAAAACGGTCAGAAATCAAATGAAAAAGAATAAGTTTTGTCAACTGGAAGCAAAAAACAACATTAAAACTTAAAAAGAGAACAAATTATTCCGTATTTTGGGGGGGCTACTCCTTCCTCAGCCTTCACTCTTTACGCTGAAGTTCGACCGTTTGTACCAATTCTTTAACAACTACATCTTAAACTGAAGGGCCGTTGAATTTGAATGAAGAGTAGTTTTAAAGAACTTTAAGACTTTAGCGTTAAGAGCAACGGAAGGTGAAGGGGCAGCCCCCCCCCCCTCATATACGGAATATTTTCTGTTCGTTTTAAGGTTTTAATTTTGCTCATCACTTTGAGTTCAAAAAATTTCTTTTGTTTTTTTAGTTGCTTAAATAAAGCTAGCATCATTCCTTGATAAACGATAGTGAGGAATGAATTGGAGTGCTGCTTTTTTATAAGTCTTGTGTGTTTATATTGTTCCTGGGGTATTGTCCTGGCAACAATGGTGTGTCCTATGAGGCTTAAAGGAATATCATAGCCTATTTCGATGTGACTGTGTGAGAGATCTTTCAAGCATTTTTTTTTTTTTTTAGCTCCCAAGATTATTCGGTTATGCTGAAAAAGGATTTGACCATTTTATTTGTTTTACCATTATTAACAAAAATTTAACAAAGCCACCTCTCCTCCAAATTCCAAAGGCTGATGTGGGGGAGAGATAATCAAATAAATCCACAAAATAAAAAAAATACTTTCATTTTAGATGGGGATGGAAAAAAGAACAAGAAAACAGAACAAAACATAACAACATTAGTCTGCGCCTTGCTACGCCTAACTTAATATTCAACACTCAATTCCTTCCTTAACACACATCAATCAAAATTACAAGTAAAAAGTAATAATTCTAATGCACATGATTTAATAACATTTTATCAAAATACTCATTATAACACATGCGTGACAGCAGAAATACATTTATAGGGTTTTTTTAAAT
Organism: Artemia sp. Kazakhstan ARC1039; assembly: GCA_029168905.1. Lineage (NCBI taxonomy): Eukaryota > Metazoa > Arthropoda > Branchiopoda > Anostraca > Artemiidae > Artemia > Artemia sp. Kazakhstan ARC1039. The sequence goes on along the minus strand of JAQQPU010003717.1, from coordinate 13,583 downwards.
AACAAATAAGGTCAAGTCATAGTGATGTACTTAACCTGCCAATTTTTTACCCCAAAACAATAATTTTCGTCTGAGGAGGGTGAAAACTCTCGAGAAAAATTCTGAGATAGACAATCTCTGTACCACTATCGAATGGCTAGTGTTATTACTTCCCAGTTCCAGAAGCAAAACCGTACTTAGGTGATTCAATTGTTTTAAACCTATATGCATAAAGGCAGTTATTTTGATGTGATTCATTGAAAGCTTCATTAGCTTATATTCAGTAATGCATAGGCCTAGTTGAAAATACACTATTTAATGGGAGGTCAGTGGATCTTTCTTTCAGCTGGGAGGGTGGTTGCTGAGTCCTTCAGAAGCGTTTTTTAGGTTTAAACTTTTCAAATTTTTGTGAGAGCTGTTTAAGATCAATATTAAAGGGGAGTTTCATCTCAATTTGAAGTAATACATTTGGCCCTAAGCCTACAATTTGGGCTCTGTGAAATTGCAGATACCGTCTTTGAGTGTAGCACTTTGAGTAAAAGACTATTTTCATGAATTTACTTGCACACGAGTGGGAGGGACGGCAGAAGTCCCAATTTTTTCTAATGTTTGTTTTCTAATCAAGTTAAAGCACGGCATTTTAAGGTTCAAATAAGCATACATATTTCTATATTATTAAAGGGACTGCCGCCACCTAACCCTGCCGCTCTTTACGCAAAAACTAAACTTATGCCCAGAATATGATATTCTTGAAGTATCCTTATGGAAAAGCCAAATTGAACCGCAAACAATGGGTGTTTGAATGGTGGCAATCTCCTCATATTTTTGATAGATCCTAATATAGTAAAACAATCGTACATGAATTAAAAAACTCTTGCTTTGCAAACGGAAGCAGAGCGTGCCATCGAAACTGAAATAAACATAGACCCCGCAGTAAATGAGGTGGACTGTCAACCGCTCGGCCCTCACTTTTTATGCATGAGTTTGAATATAGCTTTCCTGAAAACATTTTAGAGTTTGACATATATAGCTGGTTAGTATATGCTGTTGTTTTATCTACCGATTGCTTTTCAAAACACTCGAACTAAAAATTTCATTATGTATTGCAAATGCAAGGAAATACGTCCTTTTCAATCTCGAAGGATTATGACGCAAAATCGCAAAATAGAGGAATGCTCACATTCTTCTTGCGTTAGAGACTTTACTGTTTATCGGCCTTTAGTTTCAAGGGACCCCTTCCCTCCCACACTTCCACGAAAATATAATTCCAGTCATATCCTTACCCCCTGATAATAAATAAACATCTGAGCTTAATTATCTTCTTATCGATGAAGCCTACAAATTAAAGTAATCTTTGATTTATAGACGCCTATCCATTTTTTTTTAATTTCAGATTTGTACTGTTAAATTGGTATGGATATTTTTTTGAAATATATAAAGTAAAAGTAAGTATTATTTCGTACATAAGTGTTTTATTAGTTTTTTTCTTTTCCGACCGCAAACCCATCTCATTGACATTGTTACCCTTGTGAGGTCGAGATCCTTAATTTAGAAATGATGCATTAAAGCCTTAATTCTTGAAGTGTTAAGAAAAAGAAAAGCTTCAACGTAAACAGCCCAATCTTCTATATAAGGGGCGGCATCCCCACTAATGAACAGGATAACTAATGTTTGTTTTAAGTTTGTTTGTCTGTTTTAATTAGAACATATTTGCATATTTCTCTTGTGATATCGGTCTGCAAGACTGCCTCCCAGAAAATTAAAGCCTAAAAGTAATCTCGTTTTTATTCCCTCCCCCCACCCCCCCCCAAAAAAAAAAGAAATAATAACTGAGGATTATAAATAGAACGTACTTGCACATTTTACTCGCAGAATTTGCACTGAGAAGCAGAGGGAGAGGTATTCTTTTGGAATGGGGGAGGTTTGGGGTGTTGAAGAGTGATTTTTGAAATATGACAAATTATTTACTAACTAACGCTTAATTGGATTAAAAACAGTTGTTTTTTTAATTTAGTGTATCACTGGCAATATGATGCAGCTAATTTTAGTGACACTCTTTACTTCCGTTCGAAAAAAATGTTGCGGTTGATATTTAAAATATTACCAAGACTAATAACACACGAATTCTGTTATAAAAAGAATGGAATAAATCCTTCTCTTGACTTTCAAGATAGTAAATATGGCCAAAAAACGACTAAAAAACAAATGCAAGTTGGTCAGAGACGTCATCGCCTGACAATCTAAGAAAAGAAGCTTTTTGGCTTAATGTACCTAACAGCTATTAATTTAGGGTCGATCGGACATTTATGAAACATGTTTCGAAAGTTAATTGGCAGTACCGACGATGCCATAACTAAAAGCCTATTTTCCGAAAGCAAAGTTTTTCACACTCTCTATTTTTCTCCCTGACTGGTACTCGCTTAAAATTGCTTTCTAGAAGACAGCCTGAGTGTTAGGATTTCAATTATAAATATTAACAAGTCTATTCCAGTGCTAGTTAATTTCTGATCAGAAAAAGGAAAGTTGCTTCAGCTACCCAAAGATAATTGACAAATGTCGAGAAAGAAAAACAAATTCGTCTTCGGAAATAAAGCAACTAATTCCATCTAGTTTTAACCACAAAGTCTTGAATCTAATTAGATAACCTTAAAATACAGAAAAATAGTTGTATTTATTATTTTGGCTTTGGTTTTACCTAAGCCATCGACAAAAGAATACCCTTTGTAAAAAGATTCAACAGGTATTTTAGTTTGTATTTTTCTTGAGTGGACAATATTCTACATAGTAGCTTAGCCCTTACAAGTTTATTTTTATTAATAATTTTTTAATTCTTAGATATAATTTTTTTTTGTCATATACTCTCACAAAGTTATCTGTAAGCTAGCCTATGACTCCTTTTCCCCTCGATGACGTAAATATTTTCTTAAAATCCCAATTTAATGTCACTTAAAATATATTTATATTTCATCTGCCATTACCAATAAGTCAGTTTAAAAAAAAGAATCAATAATAAAAGAAAAAATTCCGCAAATAATATATTTGCGTTATATTATTACAATATTAATGTTACAGCAAAGATTACAGCAAATATTTATAACAGCATTGATTATAATCTTCTTATAATATATAGTGACTGAACTATTTTATTATAAAACTAGTTTGAAAAGAGAAGAGTCTCCAAATTCTCAGGAAAATGCATATTGAATCCTAATAAAGGTAATCATCTATTTACAATCCAATTTTGATTGTAGAATTGGTTAAAATTAAGCTTGTTTTAACTTTTTCTAGTTCTGGTGGATAGTATCGGACTACCAACAGCGCGAGTATTTTTATTGTTTATTTTATTTTTTGTCTTTGTCAGACCCATATTAAATCAAAACCAGTTTCCTTTTTCATCAATTTTCCTTATTCTGTTCACTTAATTTTTAAAGTAAGTAGACTTTGCCGACAACTGCGCAACCCGTCCAAAAATTTCACAGCTTAATGTGAAAATATAAACTACTTTTTAAACGTAAGCTTCTTATTTTATATATTTTATAATATATATTTTATATATCTTATATATCTATATTTTACATATCTTATATATAGATATATTTTATATTTTTATATTTTATATATATTTTATAAGATATATTTTATATATATATTTTATATATATTCTTCTTATAGATAGATATATATTTTGATATATAGATAGATAGATATATCTTCTTAGATAGATACATCTTCTTATAGAAGATATATTTTATATATCTTCTTCTTATCTTATACATTATTTCGGAGTAAATTCGGCTGTTTAATGAAAAATATGTCAAGAACTGTGTGGTGGTAACGGCAATCTCATACCTAAGGGCTTAAGTTCCGAAAGAAAATGTTCTCATTGCTCTCATTTTTCTCCCCGATTGGCACTGAGTTAAAATTTTTTCCGGACAGAACGCTTTAAGTGGTACTGGAGGATTATTTGAAAAGCTTAAAGATCCCTGACATCTTTCAAGTGAGTAGATTTGGCTCAAAAATTAAAGCAGCTTTGTAGGAAAGTCACCACCTTATAAGAAAAACGGTACCTTTGTAGCTTTATGAGCATTATAGTTGCTGTTTTATGGGAAAATGAGCAGTTTTTTGAAAATGACGTAGAAAGATAATTAGCAGTATTGACATCCCTTTCTAAAACCCTATATTTACAAAGAGAATTGATTTAATTGCTTCTTAGATTATCCCATGCATTGACTTTCAGTTTGAATTGTTTCCTGGCAGATAGCAAAAGTAATTAAAGGGAATTCGTTGGGAAAACATAAAGTCCTTCACTTAACTTTCAAACTAAATAGATTTGACAGAGAACCGCGCAGGATGTAGGAAATTCGATGCCTGAAAAAGAAAACAAGGCTTATTAATAATCCTAGCATAAACAGACCAAGCTTTGCTAAGTAAAAAAAAAGTTTTTCAATCTTCTTCGTAAAACAACTTTAATTCAATTTTTTGTTATTCGCTGCAGAATTAAGTATTCAAAGTCACATTTTTGACGTCATTCATATAGGAAATTAATAGGAAATGACGTCCTTCTCCAAAATTGATCAAGGTTTGAAACGAATTTTCCCATTGTCGTGACTTTTTTAGACCGTTTTTTGACACCCAAAACGAGCAGTTATCTTATCACAAACAAGTTTAATAAACAGCAATAGGGCTAATAACCAAGTAAAGCTCAGTCCCATGGTAGGCAAGCTATAATTGTAAGTTTTCTGCCGCAATGCGAAGCAATTAAGAGTTAAGACACTTCACGGCTATCAAACAGTAACGTGTTTCTCTAAAAGCTTGGAATCAACTAATTTATCAATAAAAAATGGGGCTCCGAAACTTCTTCTAAATATGCTCAACGTTTTCAACCTTCAGAGGTATCTAATTCCAGGCTTCGGACGATCTATGAAAAATTTGATTGGGGCATAGGAGGTAAAAATGAATTTTTCTGAAATCATGATGCATCTAGGTCTTTTTTTTATACCGGAATATGGTTGTATGCCAATTTTCAGGAAAAATTTTAGTGTCATTTTTAATAAAAAAAAAAATTAAAATTACTGCTTGTTTGATGGGATTGATGTACATTATAATTGTCGTTTCAAGGCAAATTGGGCAAAATATTGCAAAAAAAATCCCAATGTCAATAACATATTCGACGATAATGTATCCAAGGCCTTTATTTCTTAAAGGAAATGTCTCTGTAGCTCCTGTTAAAATTATTTTCTGGCAGACTGCACAAGTAATTGGAGAGATTTCGTTAGAAAAACACAAAGCTCCATCACTTATCTTTAAAGTAAGTAAACTTGACAAAAAACTGCAGAGGGCATTCTTAGAAAGTCGCCAATCGCTAAGAAAAACAATATATACTTGTAGTCTCTTCCCCATTATTATTGTTGTTTTAGAGCTAAACGTGCAGCATGCAAAAAAATAAATAAATGTAAAAGCCACATAGCAACAGTTACAATACCCTGCCTAAAGGCCTTATTTCTGGAGAGCAAGGTGTTTAATGTTCTAGCCAAAATTGGCTGTCAATTAAAACTGTATTCTGGTAGACTGCAAAGGTCTTGCGCGGAGAGAATTTGGTGGAAAAACTTTTCAATCAATTTTCAAGTAAATATATTTTGAAACATAGAAAATTATTTTTTACTTGTTATTTTTCCTAAAAAGAAAAAACAATTTTGATAATGTTGTACTTAAGGGATTATTTATAAATCAAAATGTCTGCCACTTCTCAGGTTTTCTAACAGCTCGACTTTCAGTCAAAATTGCTTCTTGGCATATCACACAACGGATTAGGAGAAGAGTTTATTTGAAAAACATTAATATCCTTCTATTATGTTTCAAAAATGGATTTGACAGAAAACCAAACATGCTATTTAAAAAGGTCAGTATCTGATAAGAAAAGTAACACTTCTTTGTGCTCTTCTGAGGAATATAATTGTACTTTTTGGGATCGTTTGGTCAGATCGTTAGGTCTGGTATTGACAATACCAGATCTAAGGGCTCTATTTCCAAGAGAAATGTCTTAGACACTCATCAGTTTTTCCATAGGTTTACAATCAGTTAAAATCGCTTCCAGGCAAACTAAACAAATGATAGAGAGGACGAGACTTTATTTTAAAGAAGCGAAGATCCCTTACTCATTTTCCAAACATGAAAAATCGTTTTCGTCAACAGATTTGACAGAAAACTATATCTGCCATTTATAATGATCAGCACCTGACATGAAAAGCACAACCTCTTTGTAGATTTGTCATACTATGGTTGTGGTTTTCAGCCAACGGGGAATGTATTTAAACTTATTTTGAGAGTAGCACACATTATTGACAACAGCGTATCTTACGGCTGTATTTCTGAGGGATATTTTGTCGTTACTCCTCAGGTTTTCCCACATATTTACTTCTGTTAAGCTTGCTTCCTGGCAGACTACACAGGCTATTGGGAGAAGAATTTCCAAAGAAAAACATGAAGATCCTTTGCTTATTTCTCAAAACTGAACTTTCGAATGAAAGTTCAGTTTGGGTAGCCGATATTTACCTCAAGCGTTGTTGCATTTATTAACAAAAGCTTCTTCGGTTTCGTAATACGAAGGCGGACCTAAAAATACCACAAAATTTTCCAGAAAAACATTTCTACAACGATCAATTCCACTCACATGGCCAAATCCCGCCAGTTTCTGTTTTGAACTAAATCCTTTATATCTCCATAGTCTCTATAAGCGCTGTATAAGCGGAAAAGAGCCGCATCACGGAACGATACACGAAAACTCTATGTGATACTTGGACAATGAACTGGGAAGAAGAAGCAAACTACCATCCCCTCGCTTAAGGCGAAGGATGGGAAAATACCCACAAGCAGCGAGGAACGTATCGAAAGATGGCGAGTTCATTTCCAAGAGCTATTGAGACCAGGAGACAATAGTAATCGAAAGCAACCACTTACAGAACCGCTGAACCCCCCGCACAACCAGGCTTATGAAAATGTATGGACGGATCCACCCTCCAGGGATGAAGTAATTTAGGCGATCCAAGTTTTGAAAAACCATAAAAGCCCAGGAACTGATGGGATTCCTGCCGAGTTACTGAAAGCTCTCCCCGAGGTGGCGGTGGATGAACTTCATAGCGTGAAAACCGAAGGTTGGGACAATGAATACATCCCAGATGACTGGAAGACCTCAATAATTGTCCCTATCTTCAAAAAAGGAGACCGAATGGACGGCAAAAACTACCGAGGTATATCCCTTATCCCCATTGCTGCCAAGCTGTTCGCAGTCATACTTTTAAATAGATTCAGAGACACCAGATACAGCCAAACGCGACCCAACCAAGCAGGATTCAGGCCGGTTATGGATTGCTATGACCAGATTTTTAGCCCTCGACAGATCCTTGAACACCGGTTTAAACACCAGCAGGAAACAATCCAAATCTTCATAGACTTCATTACCGCGTTTGATTCGGTCCATCGTGGTGCAATATGGGAGGCAATGAGAGAGGACAGTTTGCCTGAGAAGATCATCAATCTGCTCAAGGTATAATATGCTGGAACAAACGCCCGGGTAAGAGTCGATGGCGATCTTTCAGATCTGGTCCTGATCGAGGAAGGTGTACGTCAAGGCTGTGTCCTTTCACCAACTTTGTTCAACTTCGTCATCGATTGGATCCTCATGGTCCTGGTCAATTATAAAGGCGTTGCAGTGAGCCCGTCCTTCCCCGTCACAGATCTTGACTATGCTGACGATGTGGACATGCTTGCTGAATCCGTTGCAGAAGCCCAGGCTATGATAAATGACATGGCAGTCAAGGCACTTTCAACTGGTCTCCAAATAAGCCTACCAAAAACAAAATCCATGCGAACAGATGGGATGGATGAAACCCCTGTGACCCTAAATGGTAATCGGACGTCCAGTCGTTCAAATACCTCGGATCGATGGTAACCCTGCTGGTGAATCTCGGTGAATCTTCAGAAGAAAACCAAAGTGGCATATCGTCAGCCTGGAGTGTTTTCCTTCAATTACGGAAATATCTCTGGAAACGGAGCGAAATATTGCTACGCACAAAGCTCCGAGTGTATGAAGCTATGGTTCTCTCGGTCCTCGTCTATGGATGTTAAACGTGGTCACTTAAAGCAGCCGAGGTTTTGAGCTTGAATATATTCAACCACAAATGCCTGCGCTATATCCTGGGTATCCGCCTCTCAGATAGAATCTCGAATGAAGAAGTAGGGAGAAGATGTGGGGATCGCCCACTGGTCTCTGAAATTGTTAAGCATAGGAGGCTGAGATGGTTTGGCCACACAATGCGCAGACCAGATGACCATATAAGCAAAAAATGCCTCAAAATGTCTACAACTACCTGCTTGGAAGAAGAGGGCAGGAGGCCAAAAGAAGACGTGGCTAGCAACAGTTAAGTCTGATCTGGAGCCAATGGGAGGATTCCGAAAATACGGCCGTCGCTGTGATCGCCAGTGGCTGGAATTAGTGGAGCCTGCCACCCTCGAGCGAAACCTATGGAAGGAGACATGTCGTCATCTGCTGGGCACCACGATGAGTCTGGATGCGGCTTGAACGTGAAACAAGTACAAGTAAGTAAGTAAGTCTCTATAAGCGGGGAGGGACTCTGTTTACCAACGCTTGCAGTAAGTATCGGCTGGCTGAACTCAACTTTCATTCGAAAGTTCGGTTTTGGCGTTGCCTCACCTCAAACATTGGTGTATTTATTAACTAATGCTTAGATTCCAACTGATTTGGTGGCGGGTTCCTAAATCAGCTAATATATATTTTCCATTCAAACTCAAATATTCAAATGCATAAACAGTATAACTGTCTGAACGAAGACGAAATTTAGAGCACGGATTCAATCTTCTATTTCATGAGGTAGTGTTGTCTGGAAGTAGTCTCTGAAGACCAGCCAGCAGCACTCATTATATCATCAAGTGGTATAGATTTTGGTAGCGCTCGTGACACCGCAATGGATCTTATGTTGTGTGCTTTCTTTTTCTACGATCTTCTTATTCTGCTTCATATGCTACAATTACGGCCTGTTTTATCCAAGAAGTAATGGTTCACATTGCCACTTCTCGTGGTGTTATTTAAGAAAAAGCAATGAAAAATCTTTTTGTGTGCGTAGAATCTGTGAATGAAGAATAGCTGTGGGTAGGTTGATAGTATCCTCACTGGGCACAAGGCTGGATATACATCTAGTGCGGTCAGAAGGATAGAAGAAGGTATCTTATGAGGCTTCACGAAGGGAGAAAACCTGAGAGCTACTAAATTATCCAAAAATTGTGCTGTACTGAAGGACAATGCATGAGCTTTCACTCCTCTAACGACCCGATGCTATGGCAGTAATGAATACCGTCTTAAGCGTAAAATATTTCATACTGATATTCGACAAGTCAAAAAATCGTGCATATTTTAAATACTTTAGAACAAGGCCAAGATCCTTGGCAGGAAAAACATGTTGCGTTTGCGGTGACTCGTGCCATAAATTCTGTATCATTTTCGTCAAACAAGTATATTTACTGATATGTGTTCCTGTAACTAGCACTAGCGTTCCGCATATTGCTCCTTTATAACCTTCTATTGTTGATGGTGCAAGGTTTCAACTAGTCTTAAGATACATCATGAATTCAGCTACTCTCTGATTATTGACCTCGAGTGGATTAATCATCCTTTCACTACACCAACCACGAACACTAGTCACTTTCCATTGCACAATTCAATGGTAGATCGTCGTTGGGGCCAGGCAATTGCACGGGTTGATTCCTAAAAGAATTCCATGTTTTGAAGTCCACGTTCAATGTCTTTCAGCCGTGTAAATTGAGACTCCTTAGTGTTGGGTGGCAAAGACGACCTTGCTGGAGGAGATCTGCCTGATCTCGAGGGATATAGGCAAGTCTATTAGCAGGTTAAGAAGATTCGTGTACCATGCTTGGTGAGGTCATTTCGGAGCAATTAGCGGTATTTGGCAGTTCACAGACTTCTGACCCTTCTTCAGAACCTATGGGATCAGGACAAGTGGAGGAAAGGCATAGCTGTGTTTGTCCGACCAATCGTAGACTAGACCACCTGTACCAATCGCAAGAGAATATGGAACTGGTGAGAAAAACCCCTCCATCGTTTGGTACAATTGAGTTAAGAATAGATCGACTTCTGGCAATCCGTACTCTTTTGACAGGACTCTGTAGACAGTCTAGTTGAGATTCTATTCCGTGGGCAGTCCTTTTACTTCTCGTGACAGCGTGTCGGCTACTAGAATGAGTGCCCCGGTGATATGTCTTGCTTTCACCTGAACGCTCAGGGTCATTGTAATCCCGAGGAGCCTTATGAATTCCTTCTATAGAGAGAAAAATATGTTCCGCCGAATTTGTTTATGTAGCTGACTACTGTCGAGTTGTCTATCACTACCATGACTAATTCGTTTCTTAGATTCTCCGCAATGGCTTTGATTGTGTTGATTACGGCTCTTATCTCGAGGAAAGTATATGAAGAGATTTCTCTTCTGGAGACAAAGTCCCCGAAGGGTCACGATCCGGGTTCTCTAAGTAGCCACCCCACTCATAAGTTTCGCGGTTGGTGAATATTGTTTTGGAAACAATAGAGGGCTTGAGAGGAAGGCTTTGACTCAGCAAATCTTTGTTCAGCTATGGTAGAAACACCTCTTTCATCTCCGTTGTAATCGGGAGGTTTAAATCTATGTTGTTCCATGACATGTCCCTCAACCGGAGTCTTAGTAACGGACATTTCCTCAGTTGCAGTCTCTTGGAAGAAATTGCTCTTGAGCCTGCATGGATGAATCTAGTCAGCTTCATCAAGTTGTCTTATTAGGGTATGTAATTTTTCTAGAACTGTCCTGATTGCATAGATCAAGTTCTGAATCATTTTCTGGGTTTAGGTATACCCTCTTTACCTCCAGGTCTACTAGAAACCGAGAAAAAGGGTTGATCGCATATGTTGCAATTCTGATTTCTCGCTCAGCATGAACCCAATTCTGTGCAAGAGAATCATAACTGTCCTTACATTGTTCTGTACTACCAAATTTTGGTAGTTGTTCAGAAGTCAGTCGTTCATGTAAGCATGCAGTTGGATGGCTTGAAGGTGGCAATAGCTCACGGTGGCACCGATAACGTGGCAGAAAATGGCTGGACTTGAGGCTAGCTCAAAGAAAGTACTTTGAACTGATAGATTTGGTTTTTGAAGGTGAACCTTAGGCATTTTCAACGGCTCTTGTGAATGCCGATATGCCATTAGGCGTCTTTTCAGATCTATTGACGATGCCCAATTTGATTCCTGCCATGTAGGTAATATTGTTGCCTGGTTCTCCATTTTGAAAGTTACCATGTCCAAGAATTCGTTTAGGCAAGATAAATTCATTACTTGGGGCCAACCCTTGTGTCCATTTTCCGGAACCAGAAAAATCCGACTGCAAAATCCTCGAGATGACTGAGTTTGAACTTTCTGTATTACACTTTCCTCGATTATTATGGGAATCTCTGATTATGTGATTAGCAACTGATTCCTTGATATATTTGATTCGTTAAATAGGTTGCGTACTAGAGGAGGGTTATTTTGAAGCTCAGACGGTAGACCTCTTTGATGAAGTTGAGGACAAACTTGTCGTCTGTTATGCTTTACCAGTTTTCAACAAAGTGAGACGACAGATTTCCTACAGGAAGAGGGTCTTGAGTTAGCGTCACGAATAAGTCATCGAGTATTTGACGGTTTTCTTCCTCCAGTTTTTAGGGCTGAAGTGAAGGTACGACCTTTTTTGTTGTTAAAGCTTTCCCCTCCTTGCTGGGATCGAAATGGCCGTCTTTCTTCATATCTTGGTTTCTTTTGAATTGTGTCACAACAGTCTTGACAGTCCCGTTGCTGTTTTCATTACCTCTTTACTGGTCGCTTATACTGAGCTCTTTAAGGGCTGGAAAACTGTCTACTTTCAACTCTATATCACCTCGTTCTGTGAGCTAGGTCCTCAAGGTCGGTAGAAAAAGGAACTCATGTTCCAGAGACCAAGGCATTTCTAATCTCCTGAGCCAAGTCAGGAATTGATTTCAAGACAATATCTCTTCCCATGAGCATGACATTTGAGAATGTTCTAGAAAGAATATTTGAAAGATGTTGCTGACATCGATTGATAGATTCCAAGAGCTTCATTAGTTTTGGGACTTTGTCAGGAGAGGCGTTTTTTGCCATTAACATTTTTATGACTGTACCTATCATTACATCGCTGTATGACAGAATGTTCAGAGCCACTCGTTTGGAAGACTCTAAGGCCAAGAATGACGTTCTGTCAACTTATATGAACGTATTTATCCTCTACTTTTCCAGTTGGTGACAACAAACTGAAACCTGGGTTGACGCGTGGCGCCTGTGAAGCCAAAGATACGGCCTGATATTTATAAGCTCTAGCTCAGCACGGGATGCCGAGAGGGTCAAAGAAAGTACCGCGTTTTGATATGACATGTTCTTCGATATTATAAATATAAAAATTTTATCAAAATATAGAATATTTATAATTAGACGCTGAGAGTAAATTCAGCTGCAATCACCTGAAAAATTTACCTCATGCCAGAACGGACCTATAGGCCAACACTATATTCGTTATAACACTATGTAATGACCGTATGTATGCCCAAGGCGTCGTCACCTTATGCAATGGTGGCCTAAACTCCCAAGTTGTTATGGCCTTTTATAATGACGATCTGTACGCCCGAGGCGTTATGACCTTATGTAATGACGACCTGTACACCCAAGGTGTTATAACCTTATCTAATGCCGGTCTGTGAGCTCAAGGCATTATGACCTTATGTAATGACAGTCTGTACTCCCGAGGCGCTATGATCTCATTCGATGACAGTCTGAACGCCCAAGGCGTTATAAACTTACATAGTTCTGTTCTGTGAGCCCAAGGTATTATGACCTTATGTAATGACAGTCTGTACTCCCAAAACGTTATGACCTCATGCAATGATGGTCTGTACGCTTAAGACGTTATGACCATATGTAATGACGGTTCTTTACGCCCTAGACCTTATGACCTTATGGAAAGACGGCCTAATTTCCCTAGATGTTATGACCTTATGTAATGGGTACTATACCATACCATCAATAAATATATCCCACAGATTTACTCTTAGTTAAAATTGTTTCCTGTATCCTAGTATAGCTCTGCTTCCTGATGCCGCTCAATGCTCACATTTCTGTTTGTAGACCAAATGACAGACCACTGACCAAATGATTGATGACTAATTAATTAATTGCAGGCTAGTAAATGATTAGAGACATGCTACTTAAAGGCAATTTATGTGATAAGAAAATATTTTACTACTAGGGATTCTATAGAGTACTTGGAGTGTGATACTGTGGGCCGAATTGCTCGCGAAAACCCGAATGAATGACTTAAAAATAAAATTTTAACGAGAAATGTCTGAAAAGAGTTTTGTGGGGAGATGGGGTGATGGCAGAAGGGTGTCTTAGAGTAGTTGTATTGTGAAACTGTGGACCGAATTGCTCGCGAAAACCCAAATGAATGACTTGAAATAAAAATATTAACGAGAATTATCTGAAAAGTGTTTTTGGGTAGATGGGA
>JAQQPU010003716.1:38822-53873 GCA_029168905.1 Artemia sp. Kazakhstan ARC1039 | reverse complement strand
CCCCCCCCCCCCCCCCCCCCCCCCCCCCCCCCCCCAAAGTATAGCAGGTCTGCATGGAAAATGTGTTTGGTACAATTCTTCTGCATATTAGATAGATAGATAGAGAAGTGTGTTTGAAAGCCAAATATACGGCCGTGAACATAGTAAAATAACATAAATGAAAAGCATAAATAACATAAACTTTGACCAGCGATCATCATAAAACACTTAAATGAAACACTACATTCACCTAATAATAGTACTTGCTACTTGGAAAATCGGTTTAACACTTGGAAAAAACATTTAAGTGAAACATTACATTTACTTTATGCTGTTTTTGTTTTTAGTTAACAAAGTTTCCAGATACCTCACTATTCTTCTGTAATTTTTTAGTGGCCATAGCTAGAAGGAATTGTTTTCTGACTTCAAACTGTCCAAATACTTTACCACCACCACCCTCCCCCTTATGTGCAAATATATAGCCCAAATTATATATTTCCCATCTATTCTGTCACTTGTCTTTGTCTTGTCTCATGCTAAGATGAAAGAAACTAACGAAGAAACCGGTTTGTTGTCGAGTTTTACACAGCGTAAATTTGAGTCAGTGGCGCATAATACACAAGTACCAAAATTCCTTACCCCTACGGAAAAAAAAAATTAAACTCAAATAAAATTCTCAAATTTAGAAAGCCTTATTTTCCACAGGGGGGTATTTTCCGGGTGAAGGGTTAAACGCTGGCCACCATCGAAAATACATACAAACAAATTTTGATACGTTTTAAAGTTTTTAACCTCTCCCCCACCGAACAAAAATCCTAGACTCAACCTTGCCCATTATGCAACAAAGAATAAAATGAAGCCTCAACTGAATTGACCCTGTGGTAGCACAGTGGATTGATCAGCTTGGCAATAAGGGACTGGGGTTCGATTCCAGCTGCTGCAAGGTTGGGCGACAGGCTTTTTACCTGTTCCCGTAAAAAAAAAACCGGCCATTGAAGCATCAATTCGGTGCCCTATACGCCATCAATGACTCTAGAGAATCTTTTCTATCCAACTGAATCTAATACGTATATGCTCTTCCAGGCAATAATAACTAGCTTATTCAAAAGTGTATAACTATACAGTTGGATGCATTACTTTTCCGCAGAGCAAATACTTTCATGTTGGATGCATATGGAATTTTACTTGTTTTCAAAAGATAATAGTAGTCTTTTACAGTAGGTTCTTCAGTGTTTATGATCCTGTTTTCAATCGTTTTATTCAGAAAACTATTATCTGTCAAATAAAATTTTAGATTTGCTAACCATGATGTTTTTATTGTCAGTCATATTGCCAACAGAATAGAAAAACAGATCAATATCGTAATGAATGGTTCTGGTTCCTTCGTAACTCAACCCTCGTTCTTCTCAACCTCCATTAAACCCAACCCATGCACACCAATTACTCTATCTGCTGAAATAGTATCCTAACTTAAAAGGTTAAAAATAGTATCCTAACTTAAGTATCCTAACTTAACTTAAATAGTATCCTAACTTAAAATAGTATCCTAACTTAAAAACCCAACCATGCACACCAATTACTCTATCTGCTGAAATAGTATCCTAACTTAAAAGGCTTTTTCGTAACTTACTATCCTTTTTGGGTCTTTTTCTGTTTCTTTTTGTTTTCCTTATTCCCATGTTTATTTTTCCTTTTTACCAATTTTATTTCCTTTTCCCCATGTGTACCGTTTTGTTTTGACCGGTTTTCAACAAATAAATAAAAAGGTGAAAATCAATTTAAAAAAGACTGAGCTGTTTTTATAACTTGCGAAATTCACACAAATGCAGCAATAAGTTGAAAGCGGAAGTCAGAAACAAATAATTCAAAATCTTTTCAGGGAATATAGCAACATATCATACTGATAATCGGTTAGAAAACGTAAATTTCTTGGGAAAAACACTTTTAAAAAAGAAGACTTGAATTTCGAAAAATCCTAGAACGGAGCTTAAAAGATTATTAAGCTCAGCTACGGTATGCCAAAAAGAAATCTATCTACAACAACAAGTTTATCTTAGATAACGTTCCTAGGAAATAAAAGTGAGAAAGACAAACACTGTTTTTAAACCAAATTCCTTAAAACATAGTTTCCAAGGATCAGAATTAAATTTGTACACTAGAAAGTCAATTAAGAATGGACTCAACTTTGGGAGTATATGCAGGTTCGGTACCAAGGGAGATTTGTTCTAGGGGGAGTGGCGGGGTACCTAAAAATAACAACGGGAATTTAACATCACTCTTTTTTGGTGTCTGTGAATGCTGGGTACTTTAACCTATCCCTTTTGGGGATTCCCCCGTATATACAGGTATGATTGCACTAAAATATAAAAAAGCAGTACAGCATTACATCACTCAATGACTAGCAAAAAATATTAAATGATAACTGAGTAGCCCAATTTCACTCAAAAGGTCATACCCATGAATGCCTCATTTTAAATGCCTAAATTACAATTACAAAGGATTAGTTAAACTCACAACAATTAATATAAATAAGAAAAAAAATGAAAGGCAAAGCCAATTTCGGCTTTGTCTGCCTATGCTTTAGAACTACGGTTCTCTGCTTTTGTAATAGTTTAACTAAGAATCACATTCACGTCATAGGTGCATCAAAATCAAACAATTTGAGGGGGACCAGAAGACTTTCCCTAATAAAGGGGAAATTGTGATAAATAATAACCTATACTTTCAGATTCTAACTTTTATAGTGTCTAGCTGGCAAATAAAAAGATGAAGAATATAAAGACTTTTTGAATAATTTAAGTATATTCCAAAGTATAGGTAGAATATAGACAGCTATGATTATTCAAGCCCCAACCCCCCAAAAACATGAAAAAAAGAAATATAAAATGAAAATAAATACATACTACAGGATAGTCTACACCATATTTTCTACCTAAACTTTGGAACATAAGTATACTATTCTACAATCCTTTCCTTTCTTTTTTCTTTTATTTGTCTTACTTTCCCTTTGGTTTGTCAATATTACACATGGGGGGGGGGGAGGGAGTAACTGACAGGAGGGGGAATTGCCCTAGAATCAGCTTCTCTGGGTGTATATTGCATGCTGGTATGCACCTGGCGCTGAATAAGCTCAGGATGATGCACAATTTTGGAGACAATGTAAAATAAATTAAATACAAATTTGAATTTAATAAATATTACAATTCTGTAATGTTAAGGAAAACAGCTTAAATTAGCTTTTTCTTAATTACCCTGAGTAATCTAACTATAAGCAGGAGATTTCATGACAAATCAACTACTGACTTGCTCCTTTCCCCTTGAAAAATTGTTCCACCACCTTTAAAAATAGCCCCAATAATGTGATTATGAGTCAAAATAAGTATAATATCCATACACCTGCAAGGTTCCCTAACTTGGACTATTAGAGCCACTCCTGCTGCAGCCCTACTAATCTTTGACCCCAAGTACCTACAGAGAATGTTGGGTCTATGACGCATTGATAAGGTATAAATAAAGAAAAAAAAAATGCTTTCAAGAATGCAATGTAGCAGATACTGTAAAGATATGATGGATCACTTGGGCTGAGCAGTTCTGCTGACAACACAAAGGGTATTTTAGGAAAAAATCATTACCATGCATGCCACTACCCTATTGAAAGAGGTGCTCTGGCAGCCTACACAAAGCCTGACTAGCCATGATCAAGACCAATATGTAGGCCCTCAGGAAGCTTTTGATGAAATAGAAGGAGAAAGGACTTGTCATGGTTACAGATTATGAAGGATAGATTCTCCCCCCCCCCCTATGATGAAGGATAGATTTACTAGGCAAGAAAAAGTCTGCCGACTTTAAAGTGCCAGAGAGAGCTGACGGAGCTTCTGTCATGTTAGGATTAGAATAGTAAGGCCAAAGTTGGCATAGGAAGAAGTTCACGCCCAAAGACTCCACTTAGCGCCCTCTGATTAGTCAAATTGATAATCCTTGCATGAGTCTGATTAAAACAAGGTGTGACATGTCTACCATTTTCAAACACATAGGCTATTGAACAGACTTTCCATTTAGATATTCGAGTTGATATTAGACTACCACTCCTAGGCCTCAAGCCCAGAAACTCCTTTAAGCCAACTTGGTGGGAATAAAGCACCATTTGTGAATATGTACTTATTGTGATTTGATACAGAACAGTCACACAGTGATCTTAAGAATGTTTAATGATCCTAGAGATCATCCAATCATAAAGATTGAATTCCATGTACGAATCTGATTTCAACAAGGTCTAGCACGTTTACCTTCCTATTAAATGAATTTTCGAAGCCATAATCTGTCATGTGGGATTGTGAGTATAAAGTAGTGTTAAAGAGGTGGCCGATTGCCGAAGAATCGAATTCATCTATTAAAAAGGGGCACCAGAACTTTCAAACTGCAATTAAATGAAATTTCCTTCAAGTTTTAATGACCATCAATACTTCACGATGAGACTGGAGGAAAAAATAATAAATAGGAGACAAATCCCTCTTTACTATGTCAACAACACTATGTCGACTAGGATTATCTGCAAAAATTATTGATTAATATCTAGAGAATAACAACTCATATGTTAGAAAACTAACTCTATTCTCCAGAGGCTTTAAAAAGTAACACTTCAAAGTCAAATATCTTTTGACGATGTTAACAAATACCAACTGTAAAATAATGGTAACAAAAGATAGGAGCAACAGCTCAGAGGGTGATAGCTCCATGGGGAAAACCTCAGGTGGGTAGGGGGTACCAGCCTTAAACACCAAATTTATTTTTGTGAATACTAAGTGTGCAGTATAAAACAACTTCAGGCTCTGAATACTTCTGTCTTAATAACACTTATGACCCATAATAATACTAAAAATATAATAGTCTCATCTGTTTTCCAGCCTCTGATTTGAACCACCATTTAATGACTCTTTTTCTCTAACATCTCACCATCTAAACATAACATCTCCTCTGCAAATGTCCTCTGAAGCATGGATTTAAAACATACCAAATAAATGTAAACACACATTAATTATTATCTCTTAGATATTCCATGCTTTTAGACTTTCCACTTCAGACAAACAGGGAAACAACTGGTAGTTTGCCCAAAGGATGCCTTTTATGGACTTTGCCCTTGATGAGGTGGAGAAGTAAAGCCCTTGCTGCAAAGACTTTGGTTGGTTTTAATTCAATGCCCCTACAATGCTCAAGTGCCAAGCTAGTGGTGAGAATTGTTTTTAAAAGAGGGAATGAAACATCCAGGTTTTAACAATGGATATTTTAATGGTATATTGTTATGTTTATGCTTCCGAGTCTTTCCATTGAAGGAACGATTTAAGAGGTCTCATTTTGTACAATATGGCAATTATAATGGAGCTATAAGAAAATTATCCATAAAAGGTATTAACTATCAAATCAGCTCTTTATATTTTAGTATCCTGCCAGTTATCAGAGGCAATGCTATAGCATTGCTTATAGTAAATGTCATAAGGCTCTATTGTTTTATTATTTATTTATTTTTACTTGCCAGAAGCACTTCATATGGATGGGGTGGTCGTATAAACGAGGGGGCTCATTCAGTTGGAAATCAGACGTTTTGGTACCCTTTTTAAGAATCAAAAGTGATTGGAGGGCAACTAGCCCCCCCCCCCCTCCCCAAGGCCATTTTCCCCAAATGCATCCAATGAAAAATCTTGAGAGAGCCCTTTCGTTAAAAATAGTTCAAATACCAGATAACAAAAACAGGATTGACACAGCCCCCTAAGGCCCGAGAGCAGGCGTTGTAATTATGTCCTGGGGGCATATATGGTTCTTATGGAAGGGAGGCTTGTATAAACTTCAGAGGGGCTCCTTTGATTGGGAACTGAAAGTTCTAGTTCACTTTTTAAGAGTCAACAGAGATCATAGAGCAACTAGGATCTCCCCAACGCCCTTTTTCCTCAAACCCATCTGACAAACAATTTTGAGATAGCCATTGTGTTAAAAGTAGTTCAAACATCAGATAACGAAAACTCCGGGGTCAACACAACCCTCCAGAGCCCGAGGGCAAGTGTTTTAAGTTATACCCCAGGGTACATACAAGGTTTTTATGTAAGGGGTGGTCATACAAACTTCAGAGGTGGCTCATTTGATTGGAAACTGAAAGTTTGAGTTACATTTTCTGAGTTAAGAGTGATCAGAGGACATCTAACCCCCCCCCCCCCATAAGAACACAGACCCTCTTTTCCCCAAATGCATCCAATGAAAATTTTGAGATAGCCAGTTTGTTTAAAATAGTCCAACAATCAGATAAAAAAAATCGGTTTCAAAATAACTCTCAGAGCCCAGGGAAGGGTTGTAACTTATGACCCAGGGGCATATACAGAAGAGGTGGGCACATATGGAAGTTTTTATGGAAGAGGTGGTTGTATAAATTTTGGAGGGGACTCATATGATTAGAAATTCAAAGTTCTTAGTCCATTTCAAAGAATCAAAAGTGATCTGATGACACCTAGTCCCCTCCCCCTCCCAACCTTCTTTTCCCCAAATGCGTCCAATCAAATTTTGTACATAGCCGTTTTGTTAAAAATAGACCAAACATCTTATAACAAAAACTCCAGGGATAACAAAGCCCCCCAGAGCCTGGAAGCAAGTGCCCTTTTTAAGAGTCAAAAGTGATTGAATGCCACTAGCCCCCCCCACAAGGCCTTTTTTTCCGCAAATGCATTCAATTCAAATTTTGAGGTAGCCATTTTGTTCAAAACGGTTTAAAAATCAAATAACAAAAACTCTGGGGTCGATCACAACCCCACAGATCCAGGGACAAGTGTTGTAAGTTACACCCCAAGGGCATATAAAGTTTTATGTAAGATGTTTTCGTATAAACTTCAGATTTGGCTCACTTGATTGCAAATTGAAAGTTCTAGTTACTTTTTAAGAGTCAAAATTGATCAGAGGGCATCTACCCCCCCCCCCCCACACTCTCTTTTCCTCAAATGCATCCAATCAAAATTTTGAGAAAGCCATTTCGTTTGAAATAGCCCAACGATCAGATGACAAAACTTCAGGGTCAACATAACCCCACCAGAGACCAGGGGAAAGGTTGGAACTTATGCCCTGGGGGAAAATAAGGTTTTTACGGAAGAAATGGTCATATATACTTCGGAGGGGACTGAAATAGTTAGAAATTGAAAGTTCTAGTTCTCTTTTTAAGAGTCAAAAGTGATCTGATGGCAACTAGCCTCCCCCCGCCAACCCTAAAGCCATAAAGGCTCCAATGTTTTATTATTTTTTCCCAGAGGCACTTCATATGGAAGGGATGATCGCATAAACTTCGAAGGGTGCTTATTCGATTGGAATATGAAGTTATAGTGCCTTTTTTAAGAGTCAAAAGCGATGGTTTGGCAATTAGCCCCCACGCCCTTTTTTCCCAAGTACATAAAAAAAAATAGTTCAAAGATAAGAGAACAAAAGCTTCAGGATCAACACAACTCCCCAGGGGCAGGCGTTGTAAGTTATGCCCTGGGAGCATATATGGTTCTTATGAAAGGGGTGCTGTATAAACTTCAGAAGGGGCTCATTTGACTGGATATTGAAAGTTCTAGTTCACTTTTAAGAGGCAAAAGATATCAGAGGGCAACTAGCCCCCCCCCCTCCTCCACGCTGTTTTTTCCCCAGACCCATCCGATAAAAATTTTGGGATTGCCATTTTGTTACAAAAATAGTTCAAACATCAGATAATAAGAACTCTGGGGTCAACATAACCCCCCAGTGCCCAGGTGCAAGTGTTTTTAGTTATGCCCTGGGGGCATGTAAGCGGTGGTCATATAAACTTCAGAGGTAGCTCATTGGATTGGAAATTGAAAGTTCTATTTGCCTTTGTAAGAGTCAAAAGTAATTGGAGGGCATCTATCCCCTTTCCCCACACACCCTCTTTTCCTTAAATGCATTCAATTAATTTGAGATAGCCATTTTCTTTGAAATAGGCCAATGATCAGATAACAAAAACTTCAGGGTCAACATACACCCCCCCCCCCCCAGAGCCCAGGGGAAGGGTTGTAATTTATGCCCCGGGGGCATATAAGGTTTTAATGGAAGAGGTGGTCATATAAACTTCAGAAAGGACTCACATAATTAGAAACTCAAAGTTCTAGTTCCCTTTTTAAGAGTCAAAAGTGACCCAATGGCAACTAGCCCCTCCCCCCACCAACCTTCTTTTACCTAAATACATCCCATCGAATTTTTTATATAGCCATTTTGTTCAAAATAGACTAAGATCATATAACAAAACTCCAGGGATAACACAGCCCCCCAGAACCCAGGGACAAGTGATGTAAATTATGCCCCTGGGGCATATGAGGTTTTTATGGAAGGAATGGAAGTATAAACTTCATAGGGGGCACATTCAATCGTAAATCGGAATTGCTAGGGCCCTTTTGAGAGTCAAAGTGATTGAAGGGCAACCAGCGCCCCCCTCCCCCCCCCAAGGCCCTTTTCTCCAAATGCATTCAATCAAACTTTTAAGATAGCCATTTTATTCAAAATAGTTTAAAGATCAAATAGCAAAAACTCCAGGGTTGACCCAACCCCCCAGAGCCTGGAGGCAAGTGTTGTAAGTTATGCCCTGGGGACATAAAATGTTTTTTATGTAAGAGGTAGTTGTATAAACTTCAGAGGCGAATCATTTGACTGGAAATCGAAAGTTCTAGTTACCTTTATAAGAGTTAAAAGTGATCAGAAGGCATCTACCCCCTCCCCCAACTCTCACACACACCCTCTTTTCCCCAAATACATTCAATCAACATTTTTGAGATAATCATTTTGTTTGAAATAGTTCAACAACCAGATGACACAGACTTTGGGGTCAACACAACCCCCACCAGAGCCCAGGGGAAGGGTTGTAACATACGCCCTGGGGCATATAAGGTTTTTTCAGAAAAGGTAAACTTCGGAGGGACTCAAATTACTAGAAATTAAAAGTGTTATTTCCCTTTTTGAGTCAAAAGTGATCCAATGAAAACTATCCTCCCCCCCCCCCCCTTCACCAACAAACTTTTCTCCAAATACATTCAATTGATTTTTTTAGATATTAATGTTTTTCTAAAATAGACCAAAAATCATATAACAAAAACTCTAGGGCTTACACCCCCCCCCAAACCCTGAGGCAAGTGATCCCCCAGGGGCATATAAGGTTCTTAAGGAAGGAATGGTTGTATAAACTTCGTGGGGGGCTCATTCTATTGGAAACTGAAAGGTCTAGTTTCCTTTTCAAGAGTTAAAAGGAACCAGAGTGCAGCTAGCCCCTTTGCCGTCTTTACCTAAAATCGGTCCAATCAAATATTTAGATTTCCATTTAATTAAAATAAGTCAAAAGATCAGATAACAAAACCTCCAGGGTCAACAAAACTCCCCAGAGTTTGCAGGCAAGTGTTGTATGTTATGCCCCAAGGGCATGTAAGGTTTTGGGTCTTTGGAATAGTTCAATGATAAGATCAGCCCAACCCCCAGCCCCCCAACAATTATCAATGATAAATCATGGGAACTGAACCCTGGCCCTCCCTTCATGGCCAGACCCCCCTCCCCCCCCAAAAAAAAAAAATATTAAAAAAAATTTATTTGAAAAGTAATGGGAATTCAGTTGAATTTTATCAGCTCTTTCCAAAACCATTCAAGACACCTATATTCTTCACTACAAACAAGAGTTTGGCTACTGCCTGTTTCTCTAATGGTAAAAGCATAAGGCCTGCTACATATTTGGCACTTACTAAAACGAATTGTATTACAAATATTTTCTTTTATTCCAAAAGTCATGGGAATTCAGTTTAATTTTATTAGCTATTTCCAAAACTGTTCAAGACACCTATATTCTTCCCTACAAACAAGAGTTTGGCCATTGCCTGTTTCACTTATGGTAAAAGCATAAATAAATTGTATTATAAATATTTTCTTTTGCACTTATTACAACATCGAAAATAAAATAAAAATTGCAGTGAAACTAGGCCGGGATTTACCAACAGGCCCATTAGACCCTATGGTTTTCACTGCAGCCTAGAAGTGTCAAAGCTTTAAATCCAGCCTTGAGTGAAACAAAATCTTGAGCTGGTGAGCTTCCAGCAATTAATATCATTATATATCAAATATTCAGTATAATTTTATTAGTTCTTCCCAAAGCTGTTAATTTATTTTGGAAAAAAAATTATTTTGAAATAGGGAATTTTAAAAAACTTGAAACTTTGGCAATCAAAAACAAACAGAAATTAATTTTTTAAAAACTTTCCAAAAAAAAAGTTTTTTAAAGAAAATTAAAAGCCATATTAAACTTAAGATCAGAAGCAATAGAAACGTACAATAACTCAAACTCAAATCAACCATAAATTGCTATTAAAGAATAAATAAAACCCAAAACAAACTAAAACTAAATAAACAATCATAGCGAAAAAAAACATGCAACAGGTACTAATATAATAGAACAAATAAACCTTAAATTGAATATGCTCATCAAGCTTAAAACAAACAAAAATATTTTGCTTTTGAAGCATAAATGAAACCCAAAACAAACAAAAATTAAATAAACAATCATAGCAAACAAAAATACAATAGGTACTAATAAATCTTAAAACAAATAAAATAGGTACTAAATAAATCTTAAAACAAGCAAAACTTAAATTAAATAAACTTTCTAAAACTTACTGTATTGTTGGTGCTTTACTGGAAACAAATTATATTACAAACATTTTCTTTTGTACTTATTACAACATTGAAAACAAATATAAGAATTACAGTAAAACTAAATTTTGAACTGATGAGCTTACAGCAATTAATATCACTATATATCAAATCTTTAGTTTAATTTTATCAGTTCTTTCCAAGACCATTGAAGACGAATATAGTTTCACTACAAACAAGAGTTTGGATACTGCCCCCTTCCCTAACTATAAAAGCATAAAGCCTACTGCATCATTGGTGCTTCACTGAAAACAAATTATATTAAAAAATTTCTCTTTTCTAGTTTACAGCATTGAAAATGAAAATAAAAATCACAGTGAAATAAAATCTTGAATCGATAATCTTTCAACAATTAATATCATTATATATTAAATATTCAGTTTGATTTTATTTGTACTTTTCAAGGCTGTTCAAGACACATATAGTTTTCAGTAAAGCACCAAATACAGAGATACTGATATCTTAAATAATCTAGATGTGCTTTGAGATTTTTGTCTTGTGTTGATTAACTTGTAAAGTTGTTTTTTTTTTACTTGTGCAGAAGAGAGCCTGAGCATGCAGGAAGAGCCATATTGGTACCAGCCAGTCTGTGGGCCTTAAACTACAGGGAATAGGCAGCTGGAGTACTTGCACTTCCCACAAGCTCATTAAATTGAATTGTATTATGTGAATAGCGTTACAGCTACGAACTCGTGCAGTTGGAAGCCAAAAGGAGCCTGTTCAAGATCCCAGGTACTTTTTTTTAGAAGAAGTAACTTTGAAACCAAAGTTTAAACCCTTTTATACCCAAAAACTATAGAAAGAAATTATCATTTTCAAGGGTCTAAAAAGGGCTTAAAATTGAATTTGCAAGAAAAGCAATTATTATATTCAGAAAGAGCATAAAAAGTGGCATAAAGTAGCATGTTTACTTTATTTGTATGTCAATAACATGGAATGCTCTAATTTTGCCCAAATATTTATTCAAAAATAGATATTTGGTAATTGCCTAGATAGCTACCTGGAGATAAGGAAATGTGTTAAGAAAACAATTCTAACTTCATAATACATGAAATAGCCATAGTTAACATATTTTGCATGCTGCCTTTCTATACTTAACCCCTCCCCCCCTAATGTGCAAATATATAACCCAAACTATATATTTTCAATGCATTCAGCCACCATTTCTTGTTTTGAAACTGGTTCTTGTTTTGTCACAGTTGATTCAACTTACAGGTACATAGGTTGAAACAATTGAGACACATTCTGAGAATAGATAGGCTAAATATAATTAAGGCTATATATTTGCATATCAGGGGGGAAGGTAAAGTATAGCAGGGCTGCATGCAAAATGTGTTAAGTATGATTATTCTGCACATTATTACCTTAAATTACCTTAAATCGCATTGTCCAGCAAAATAAGGAAAGATCCTGTAGAGTTGCTGGTCAGTGACAATGGGGAGTCACTGGTTCGGCGGCGTCCCACTCTATTTTCCATGGTTTGGTGGACCAATTCTTATCAATGGCGATCTTGAATGCATTGACAGAGGGAGCAGTGACAGCTGCATTGGGGGGACTGTTCCAGGGGCCCACCACTCTATTGGAGAAGTAGTGGTTGTGGAGTCTGCTGTGAGCTCTCTTCCTGAGCAGCTTCTTACTATGCCCTTTTGTCCTGGATGATTTGTCAAGTTGTAAAGGACTCTGAGAAGAGGAATCAGCATGCAGTAGCTTGTAAGCCATAATGACATCGCCCCTCCGCCGTCTTTAGACGAGTGTCAGGAGCTGTAGTTTGTTCAGGCGGGATGGATAGTCGAGGTTCTTGCATCCATCAACAGCTTTGGTTGCGCGCCTTTGAACAGACTCTATTTTCTGTTGGTCTCTCTTATTCAGAGGCGTGGCAACACACATCCCAAACTCCAGCAATGGTTGCACGAGACCCTCGTACAGCTTTGTCATGACTTTAGATGATCTGCTACGTACTGTACGCTTAATTATTCCGAGGGTCTGAGATGCTTTGGCAACCGCTGTTTGTGTGTGTTTGTTGAATTTTAATTCTTCATTGACAACTATTCCCAAATCTCTTTCAGCTACCAAGGAACCAATCGATTGTCTAGAGCCATCCCCCCCCCCACTCATATGGTACTGCCACTTCTCATTCTTTTTCCCGAAATATACCGCCTTTCACTTCTGGATGTTAAAATCAAGCTTCCATAGGCGGGCCCAAAGGGAAAGTGCATCCAGGTCTTCCTGTATGGTGGCTCTAGTCGCTGACGACTCCGCGGGCCCAATAAGCTTTGAATCATCAGCATAGAGGCTCATCTTATTTCTTACAGCCAGTGGAGCATCATTAATGTAAATATTGAAAAGTGTTGGGCCCAAGATCGTTCCCTGGGGCATGCCACTATCAACTCCAGCAACTTCTGAGAAAAACTCTTGCCCGTTATCCCCAAACACTCTAACTCTCTGCTTTCTTCCTGAGAGGAACTACATCACCCATTCAACAACCTCCACATGTATCCCGGTAGCTAAAAGTTTAGCCTTCAAACGACGATTGCAAACTTTGTCAAAAGCCTTTGCAAAGTCTAGTAAAATCATATCAGCAGGGATACCCTGGTCTAGCAGTTCGGTGACACATTCATATGTGTCAATAAGATTTGTCTCAACCGAGCGTCCAGATCTGAATCCATGTTGGCTATCGGTAAGTAGTTTGTTGTCAATCAGGTGTTTCATAACAGCAGTGTTTGCAATTCCTTCAAGGATTTTACTGACTGTCGAGGTGATGCTAATAGGTCAGTAATTGGCAGCACAGTTCCTGCTTCCACCCTTGTGAACAGGTGTAATATTCGCATTTCTCCAATCTTGAGGGATTTGTTTCATGTCAAGAGACTTCTGGAACAGTTTTGCTAGGGGGAGGGCAAGCTCCGCATGAACCTCTTTCAAAGTTCAAGGGTGTACCCCATCAGGCCTAACTGACTTATTTGGGTTCAATCTTTTGATCTGTGATTCAACATCCAAAGTGCCGACAGTAATAATTTGCATTGGTTTCTGAATATCATATTCTGGCATTTGTGGCAAGAGGTCATTATCTGGAGGTGTAAAAACTGACTTGAACTGCTGGTTCAGGGCTTCAGCTATATTTCCAGGGTTGCTTATGGTATTCTCATTAACTGAGAGTTCAGTTACTGAATGTCTTCCGGGCTTTTGAGTGGAGGCATACTTCCAAAATTTCTTTGGATTTGTTTTCGATGCTGAAGCTAAAGACTCCTCATACTTGCTAGTAACTTCTCTTGTAAAGTAGCGGACTTTGCTTCGTATTTGTTTGAATTTGTCATGATTAGCCTGCATTGGGACGTCCTTGTACCTTCTCCAGAACTTCTTTTTCTTCCGGACTGCTAGCTTGATTTCTTGTGTGATGAAAGGGAGCGTTTTTGGTCTTTGTTTCCAAGTGGTTGTTGTGTGTTTTGCGATTGTCTCACTGAGAACCCTTTTCATCTCAAGCCAAGCTCCCTCTACATTATTCTTTTTGACAAAAGACCAATCTTGGTTAGCCAAATCTTGCCTGACCTTGTTGTAATTTGTAAACACATGTTTTCTAAAACTGTTTGTCTGTAGGTACAACTTTAGTCGACAAGTTATGGCTATATGGTCGCTTGAGCCAAAAGGTGGCTCTGAGTCTATACTTTGGATTGCCTCCTCATCTTTGACAAATAGGAGATCTAAGAGAGATGGGTTCTGGCCCTCTCTGTACCTAGTCGGGAAATTGATTGTCTGGTACAATGAATGTTCTTGTAGGCATTTGAGGAGTGTGCCAATCTGGTCTCAACGGTTACAATATTATGGCAAGGACGACTCATCACCGAACTTATAGAATTCGCAATCGCGAGGTGAGAACTTTTCTGACAGGGAGAGCTTGGGCTTCTATAAATACATCCTATAATTAAGGGGTGACCCTTTAGCTCAATTTTTATCCAGACCTGCTCCACCCACAGCTCATACTGAGAACCAAGATCAAGGTCTCCTACCTTCATTGATGATTTGACGTACAGGACAATTCCTCTTCCTTCTGGTTTTGACAGGTTTGAGATTATTCTGAATCTGGTGATCTGGATTTGCACATCAGTCACTGGCACTGAAGTATACTTTAATATATACTATACTATATTATGTATAGTATACTATATTATGAAGCAAGAATTGTTTTTTAAGATAGGAAATATGCAATTTGGGTTATATATTTGCACATTAGGGGGGTTGGGGGTTAAGTATAGTGAGCTGTATGCAAAATGTGATGGCTATGATTATTCTACCCACTATGAAGTAAAAGTTGTCTTTTAAGCTAGGAAATATATAGCTTGGGCTACATATTTGCATATCAAGGGGGGGGGG
>JAQQPU010003716.1:19984-38474 GCA_029168905.1 Artemia sp. Kazakhstan ARC1039 | reverse complement strand
TATCAATGTAGACTATAATTAGGCCTGTTGAGAAGGAAATATGTTAATAAAACAATTATTACTTTATAATATTCAGAAAAATTGGTAAACATTTTACTGTTCATATTATTGACTTATGAATGAAACAAATATACCACTCAATGCTTTGTTTTATGTTCTTTACAAATATAATAATCACTTCTCTTGCAAATTCAAATTTAAGTCATTTTTGAACTCTTGAGAATGACCAAAAATTTCTATAGGTACAAATAAAGCTTAAACCATGGATTTCAAAATTACTATTTGATTAATAATCCATTTTTTATAGGTTATATAATCAACAAGCATTGATTTATCATGAAAGTTGGATAAAAATTTTATCCAACTGTTTTGTTTTCTGTCTTGTTCTGTTTTTTTATGAGATGAGATATAAATTTATTAAAAAAGAAAACAAACACTATTCTCAAAAAAATTTCTCCATTTTTCCTTCCACCATATTTCTTCTGGTAGTTTTGATATTTTTCAACATATAGGTGAAATGGTGGATTTTAAGCAACCTAAAAGAACATGAAGAAAACACAGCAGACTTGTTTTGATTTTTTTCTTTCATCACCTGAACTAGAGGTCATCAACTGAAGGTTGTCAAGCAGTCAACAACATCTAGAGTCTGTATTCAATTCTTCTCAATATGTATTGTCAACTATTGGAACAAATTATCAAATGAAACTGTTACTGCTGAATCCGTTGATGTTTTTAAATGAAGGCTAGATGCTGAGTGGTCCTCACAAGAGTGTAATTCAATTGGGATGCTATCAAAGATGGAGCAGCACCTGGTCACCAGTGATTCTTGCATACAATCAATCCTGAGCTCTACAACAAGAAATCCTTAGATTGCTCCTAGCTGCAATTTAAGGTAATCGCCTTTTATAAAATTGATTTATAATCATTATCAACAATCAGTTGATGATGGTGATGAATTTATTTACAGTGAATTAAATCCCAATTGTCAAAGTTTGTGACATAAAAAAAAGACCCAGTGCATAAATAATAAACTCCTATATACCAAACTGTTCAGAAAAGTCTAATCTATCAAAAGAAATGGACTGGAAAACAAAACATCTAAGCATTCCCCAGATTTAGGGTACTTCAGTTACCACATAGTTCTACCATCCATTAACTAGATCTCCTCAGTCAGTTTAAACTGGATAGGGAGCATTGTGAACAGCTTTTTTTTCTTCAGGATATGATTCATTATGCCACCATAATCATCATTGTGTATATAAATAAAATAACAAGAATAGCCTATATTTAAATAGCCTACCAAATAGTGTCTACTTAATAAACCAATTTGTTGACAATTTGCTCAGGTTTGTTGTTGTTATATTTTGATTAGTTTCATTTGATTCATTTCATGCAGCATAGGCTACATTAAACCAGAGCATTGGTTAGGACAGTAATCCAACACCTAATAAGCCATAAAGTTGGGGATAGCAAGAGCAGCCATTGAGTAAATTTACTAAGTTGTTTTTTGCAGATTTTCAGAGACAGTCTGTGCAGAAAGGAGTGATATCAAACAAGAAGAGCTGTATTGGTACTAGTGGGATTTTAATCCTTAAACTGCTGGGAAAATGTGTTTTGAGTATCAGTACTTCCTACAGGTTCTGTCTAACATGAGATTTTGTGAAACAACAGTTGCATAAAAAAAGGATGCCGCCTAAATGGGATAGCAAATGGAAGCTAGTCAGCCCAGAAAAGTCCCAAGATTTCTGTGCTGGCTGTAAATACAGTCTTGAATCAGATTCAAAGGCAATCTTGTGTAATGGGTGTGAATTATGGCTATAATATACACTGAATGCTCAAAAATGGCCAGCTCTGAATATGAACTTTTTACAATAATGTTTACCATTGGAGACATGCTGTGGTACTCCTTGATTTGCAAGCACTCTGGTACTCCAGCAAACCCATCTATTGGCCACAATATTAAATTTGATAACATCTAAGGTCCCTAGTGCCTTGGCTTCTGTGGAAATAGTTAAAGGGGCAGTAGAAGAGCTGAAGCAAATCATTACCACTAACATAAATGAAGTCAAGGAATGTGTTACTGATCTTGAGAAAAATGTGGCTTAAAAATGCACCATTTCAGACATGTTGAAGCTGCAATGCAGGAGGAAACAAGCCATTAATTCTCATCTTGAAGACAAAGTCCAAAGACTGTTCAGACAAGAGAAAGATAGAGTGGGAGAAAACTTAATGTGCTTGCATTTGGTGCACCCCAGCAACCAGGAGTACTAAATGACAAAACATTCATCAAAAGACACCTTGCAGAGCTGTATGGCATTATGGGTGCAAACATAAGCAACATTAGATGCCTAGTAGTGCAACCACTGCCAGTTGATAGACCTGAAACCAGCCTAGAGCCAACCTCCCCCTATTCTCTTCTCTGTCCCAAATCTAAATGTAAAGAGGCATATTCTCCAAAATCCTATGAGCTATGTCAGGAAATTCAGTTCATGGCAGATGCATCCCATGAAAATTGGGAGAAAAGAAAAGCCTTATCTGCTGAACTGAGACACCAAAATGAACTAGGAGACACAAACCTGGCTATCCACCATCAAAAAATTGTTTTAAAAAACTTGATTCATCCAGTTTGGAGCTACCTCCCCCCCCACCCATGGACTGTTAGATACGCCAGATACCAGCCCTGTAAACAGTGTAAACAATGATCTAGAAGTGTTTATGCCATCAATTAGAGCCCATGAATTCACAGACTTATCATCATACAAGTCCCTTACAAATGAAAGTTTCAATGCAGCTGATGATAGTAGATCTTCAAGCACTTCTCAATTCATTGTAGACAAGTCACATGAACCACTGGCAAAAGGAAATACACAATAAAAAAAAAAGAAGCAGCAAGTAAATTAAGATTTCTCCAATCTTATAGCAAACATTGACCAACTACCAAACAAAATTAATCAGCTGAAATCTTTGATATATGCAAATGATTATAATGTAATACTTCCTACTGAGGTGTGCCCCAAGAATTCAAGAAACTAGCTTCTAGATTTGCATGACAGTTTGAAAGGCTACCATACAGTATCCAACCTGTCATCCAATTATTGCTGCTAGGGAACACTGGCACTGGTCAAAACCTCTTACACTGTCACCCTAATTAGCTACTCTACTGGATGTCTTCATGCTGAAACTATTTTCTTTGATATTTCAGTTACTTAAAACAAATGCCACCCTCCTGTCAGAATTAGCTGTGTATACAGAAGTCCATCAACAGAGTGAACAGATAGGAAACTGGCAGAGCTCATCTGCAAGATTACATACACCACTATGGGACCTAATAATTGCAGGTGACTTCAACCTGCCTAACATAACCTGAAAAAAAGCCTGGATTAGTTTCCCTATGTCTCTTCTGGTCCTACAGCCCTAATCATTGACATTGTTCATGATGTTCTTCTCCACCAAATTGTCAATGAGCCAACATGTTTTAGGGATGGTCAGCAACCAAGACTTCTCAACTTGATATTTCCCTGAAGACCAGAACCACTGCTGTCTACCTCATACACACCCCAAATCAGGAAGATTGACCATGTGGCCATACCCATCAAAATAACTTTTCTCAGAATAACAAATTACTACATCAAGAAAACCTTCATTAACTATGAGAAGATTTGAATGGATTTTGACAGTTTTGCATGGGATGATGTCTTATCTGACTCTCTAGAACAGCAATGGCAGCATTTCAAAGAATTAATAACATTTTTTAAACATGTTTCTACCTCAACAGACCTAGGCCTAATTGTACAGTATTATCCTAGGCCTGCATCTGGGAACATTGGGAGAAGCGGATGCATCTTCTTGTATGAGGTGGTTGCAAGAAAACCACAAAAAAAAACAAGCGGCAAAAGGCTAACGGTGAAGATGACCAGTGGATTTGCATTTATTGCAAAGAAATATATAGTCAAGGTGCAAAGCGCAGTTTTTGGGTATCGTGCAGCAATCTTGAATGTGATAAACACATGCATTACTGTTGCATACCCAAGACACTTTTGGATAAATACCCAAAGCCATTTCTTAAATTTGTAAGGGCATCAGACACAGATTTTTACTGTGCCCCTTGTTTCACTATTCATAATCCTCCAAATTAAATCAACATCCCAACCAATAGCTAAAAGTTTTTTCTTCCCTTTTTTTTATTCCTCCATATTTTTACATTTTAAGATCACTGTTTATTGGCTTTGACTGAAGGTTTTCTTTTTCACTCTTTTTTTATACTGAATATTGCACACTAGCAGACCCAGGGGAAAGGGGGAACCCTCCTCTGTGCCTTTTTAATGTTTTTCACTCTTTTTAAAAATAAATTTGTCCATTTGGTCAGTTATTAGCGCCCTTGTCACATTGTCCTAGCATGGAGTTGTTTAATTTTATTTTAAAGGACTTATTGCCCAAGTTTTTTTTATCAAAAAAAGGAAAAAAAAGACTGGCATTAAAATTTTCTTTGCTGGTTTTGCCTACTAGATACCTTACTTTGGCTACAATCTTACAGCTTCCTGCACCTCATTTTTTTTTTTTTATATTTAGCAGAGTATTTACATGTGACGATCAATACAAAATTTTAAAAATATATTTGATTAAAAACTTGGGCAAAGAAAGAATCTGGACATTTCCCAACAATCCTCATATGGTTTGTAAATTTATTTTCTTTTTTTCAGTAAATTTTCCATTTTATTTTCGTCATGAATTTTTCCATTTTCCTATCAAGAAAGTTTGGACTTATTTTTACACAAATAGATTTACAATTTACATCAACTTGAAAAATACCAGGATTAGTTTTTGTTTAATCCCTTTTCTTGTAGCGCCCACTGCAACATGTATGTGTATTTGGATTACATGTAATTTTTTGATTATAAATGGTTTATTTTTGTATGTGATCCTGAGATTTAAGTTCACAAATTACTCCCAGACAATTCAATCATTGCTGAAAATCTCCCAGGAAATGTTTTTGTAGACGATTCCGTCTGAAAAATTATCTTTTTATATTATTATCTTTTTGTTAAATTTAATTATTTTTATTTAAAAAAAAAACTAATTTCAGATTGCTTTTCAAATCATCTGATTACTTTTGAAATCCTTTCTTGCATCTTTTCTTGCAATCTTTTCTGACTAAACCATATATGTGTATTTTGATTACATGTAAATTTGTTTTATTAAAAATGGTTTATTTTTATGTGTGATCATGTTTATACTGAGATTTGACTGTGTAAATATTTTATGATTGATGTATTCTCCCAAGAGCTTTGTTGTGTATAGTGGATTGCCTAGATTATGGGCTTAGACTAAGCTCAGTCCCTCATATAGGCTAGATGTTTTATCTTGGGTGAAGAAATTGAACCTCTACCCAAAACTATGTTTAGTATTGTTAATGTATTGTACAAAACTATGTTAATGTATTTTCTTGTATGATTAATTGATTATGAATAAATTTTATCTTATCTTATTTACACAGCATATAATAAAATACTGTCTATACGTAAAGTGAAGCCATTATTAAGCCAATGCTAAGTTATTATTAGCCTCACATATCACAGAAAAATTAGGCTAATCATAGTTGCAGCAATAGCTGCAATCCAGCTCCAAGGTAACCTACAATAACTGCAACATAAATTATCACATATTTTAGGCGGGTTGCCCTCCCTGTCATTACCTTGCTCTTGACGCTAACATACTTCAGAACTTACAAAATATACTTCTTATTCTAATTAAATGACTTTAGAGTTTCAGGAGCTGTTCTTGAGGAATTGAGACAAAAAGCTTAACTTTAGTGTAAAGAGCAAAGTATTGAGAAGGAAATCAACACCACTCATATACAGAACAATTTCTGTTCGTTTTAAGTTTTTATTTTGCACTTTACTTTCAGCTGAAAAGAAAACTTGTTTTTGGAAACTTTTCCTGGAACAATTGCACAAATTAAATTTAGTTGACAAAGTTGGCACTTGTCAGTTATATAATACACACTCGAGAATTTCGATTGCGAATGATGCAAAGATGAGACAAGAAACTGGTCAAGCAACTTCTTTATACCAGACAATTAGTTTTGGCTTGGTTGGAAAATAAATTGTAGCTATATTTTATTTAAGTATTTATTTGGTAATTTGGGTAGGTATTTAACATATGCTATGTGACCCCCCCCCCCTGATGTGCGAATATATAGCCCAAATCTGTTTCTAAACTATTATATTTTCATCATTTTTTTTTAATTTCCTTAGCATTCACCTAACTTCACTTCTCGAGTGTGTATTATATAAGCAACAAGTACTGCAAAGACAAATAAAAAGAATTTTGTATAGGAATTCTGGCAAATTCCCCCAGCCTATATATTGTTCTGCCATTTTCTTTATTATTGCTAATAAGTTCAATTTGACTATCAAACAGTTTGTGGTAACAAACTGTAAGTAAGGAGCGAACCAGCTCAATGGTAACCGAAACTCTAGAAAACGGTATTTTGATACAAATAGATACATCAAAACAATCAAATTTTAATGCTGATTTCAAATATATAAGTTTCATCAAGTTTAATTCTACCCATCAAAAGTTAGGTGGCTGAGAAAATTTGGCTGATTTTCAAAAAAAGGAAGAGAGACCCCCTAAAAGTTATAGAACCTTAATAAAAATCACACCATCATATTCAGCATATGAGAGAACCCTACTGTAGAGGTTTCAAGCTCCCATCTACAAAAATGTGGAATTTTGCATTTTTTGCCAGAAGAAAGATCACGGGTGTGTGTTTATTTGTTTTTTTTTCCCAAGGGTGATTGTATCAACCCAGTTGTCCTAGAATATTGTGGGAGGGCTCATTGGAATGGAAATTAAAAGTTCTAGTGCCCTTTTTAAGTGACCAAAAAAATGGAGGGCAACTAGGCCCCCTCCCATGCTCATTTTTTTCCCAAAGTCACCTGATCAAAATTTTGAGAGCCATTTTGTTCAGCATGTTTGAAAATATAATACATATGTCTTTTAGGATGACTTAATCCCCCAAATTCCCAGGAGGAGGGCTGAAGGTTATGAACTATACCCAATGTTAACATACAGTATTGGTTATTTGGAAGTATACAGATCTTTCCATGAAGGAAGTTTCCATGGGGGAAGGGATATTGCTATGAAGGGGATGCCGGACTTCCCAGCATTATTAAAAAAAAGATCAGAAATTTAATATAAAAAAAACAAGTATTTCAACTGCAATAGCAGCAACATCAAAACTTCAAATGAACAGAAAATATTACATATATGATTGGGTTCACACTGTAGTCAATACCTTGCTCTTTAAGCCAAAGATTTTTTAGTACTTTCATAAGAGCTATTAATTCTAATTAATGGCCTTTGTGATTAAGCAGTCATTTTTAAAGAATTGGAACAAAATTCGAACTTTTGCTTAAAGAGCAAGGTATTGACTAGGGGGCGAACCCCCTAATAAACAAATTAAAAATATATGAATATAGAAGTTTGTTACATAAGTTAATTCATAAGTTACATATATTTATTACTAATAAAAACGTTTGTAAATAAAATTAAACAAGTTTCAAGAAAGCCATTTAACTAAATAAAAGTAAATTAATATGAAAATTTTGTTTTAATTATTCATGTATGGTGAGCCAAGATCAAAACCTGCATTTATTCAAAAAAATTCAAAAATTAAATAAAAAAAGTTTTTTAAACTGAAAGTAAGGAGCAACATTAAAACTTAAAAGGAACAGAAATTATTCTGTATATGAAAGGGACTGTCCCCTCCTCAATGCCTTGCTCTTTACGCTAAAGTTTCACTCTGTCTCACAACTTTATTTTTTAAAATGGTAAAAAACTTTAGCGCAAAGACTGAGGCATTGAGGAGGGGACAGTCCCTTTCATATACAGTATAATTTCTGTTTGTTTTAAGTTTTAATGTTGCTCCTTACTTTCAGTTTAAAAAACTAGTTTTTTTTTTTTATTTAATCATCTTTAAGAAACATGTCCTGTGCTTTCCATAGCTGTACTAATTACATTACAGTTACAAAACAGGTCTTTAGGGCACTATTGTCAGTCACCCGCTCAGGGGGCGGAAAGACACAACCACCTTCTTGGTTCAACCCGGTGGGAGATATTTGTTGTCATATTTTGAAATGTGGTCTGCTTTGACACACAATTGAAAAGGAAAAATTATATATAATATTTGTGATTTATAGAGCCAATATAAAGAAATAAAAGTTATATTTTTAGACTCAGCAGACAATCAGCTTTCTGTTAATATGTAAAAAAACCTGAAACACTGAAAGGATATATACATCAAAATAGGATAATTGGTATTTCTGAAAAGAGGTTCTTGGAGGTAAGTCAATAAACTAATAGTTTCAAGCGTTTAATCTAGAATAATTTTAGTAATAACTATATCAATGCATAGCTTAGATTCTTAGTTATTCATTGATATATACAATTCTTCTCAATTCCTCTTTGGTAACAAAATGTGAGGGTTTTAGTTCTACGTAATTTTGCTCATCTGGATACTGGTCTTTTACCCTAGTCAAAGCAGCCAAGAAAATATTAAGCTAGGCTACATTTACCATAGGCGATTCAGAAGAAGTTGCTAGCCTATTGATGAATGAAATAGGCTAGGGAACTTCCCAGGAGCAAAATTATGTAAAACTTAAAACCTCATATCTTGTTATCAAATTAGAGTTGAAAAGGTTTGTATAGGCCAATGAATAGCTAAAAATCCAAGCTATGCAACAACATGCTTATTATTAAAATTATTAAAGATCATTCACTGAAAATGATTAGTTTATTGACTTACCAAGAAAAACCTCTTTTTGGAAATACCAATTATCTTATTTTGATGTAAATATCTTTTTAGTGTTTCAGTATTAGCCTATTCACATAGGCCTATTAATAGAAAGCTGATTGTCTTCTGATTCTAAAAAATCTAACTTTTATTTCTTGATTTTTATTCTATAAATCACAAATATTAAATATATATTTCTTTCATTTCACTTGCTTGTCAAAACAGAGACCACACATTGGATTTATGATGACAAATTACTTGCACTGGGCTGGCTCTAGTGAGAGATGATTGGTTCTACACTTGCATTGTGTCATACTGTAGTAAAAAAGGGGCAGTCCATAAACCCATTGCTATTTTTCCAAAATGCCAAAGAAAAGTGGTCTTTCCCAAAAAGAGGTCTTTTACCCTAAGCTACTCCTTTTTTCTTATTGAAGTGTTTTTTTTTTTTTTTGAAGAATTGCTCTCCCAGCCTATACTGCTATCATATCTTTAGAAAAGTCAAACTGAGCTATCCTAGGCTCAATAAGCCCAGGAACTGGGGTGGGCACAGTAAGCCTAAACCTGTTGCTTAGTTAACCTTGTCTAGTCAATACTCACCTTATCAAGACATTTTAATTCCTCAGTGGGGTACACAGCTCGTTCACACCTTCCACAGTTTTTAATCATCACTAGATCCAATTATTTTTATCCTATTTTCAAATTCACTTCAGAACAGAGAAATCTTTTCTAATTGTATTTGGGTCAAAAGTTACGGAAGAAGGCAAGGAGTACGAAAATGCCATCTACATAAGAAAGAAGTTAAGGCGCTTCTGAAATAGTAGGCAGTCTCACACTTTAGCCTCGTTTTCAGGCTCAGCGGGTTCGAACACGGGTTGTTCTCGTATAGTGCATCAAGCGTTTTCACAAACCGGGTTCTCAAGGAAAACACGGGGTTGAAACTTCACAGATGAAAACGCTTGATGCTGAGGAATACAATTACCCTCTCAATTACTCGGACTATCTGTCTTAGTTTTTTCTACAATTATCTATGTATTCATGCCTACTGCAAAATACTTGATTTTCAATTCAAAATCAAGTGTATGGGATCCCAATGAGCAAACTTCATGGGCTGTAAATTCAATGGCTGTAAAGCCATTTTTGAATTTACCGCCAGTAAACGCAGAACTCGGGTTTGAACCTGGTATTTCTACGGGTTCAAGATTCGAGGAACCCGGGTTCAAACACGGGGAGAACCCGGCAGCTGAAAACGCTTAGAAGCGGATTCCTGTTGAACCCGCAACCCTAAAAACGCTTGATGTAGAACTCGATAGCAACCCGTGTTTGAACCCGGTCCCTGAAAACGAGGCTAATTTGTAAAAAAAAACAGAAGCTTGTATGATGCAAGTTGCTAATATAATTGGTCAATTTTTGGTTGTTTTAAACTTATAGAACCTTGTCTTAACCTTATAGGGTTTCCACATATCGCTTTTTCAAATTTTAATAACTTAGCTTCATTGCGTCAAGTCGCGGCTACTGAACCCATGAATGGGGTGTAAAAATTGTGCACTTTTAAAATGAAAAAATAATGGGCTAAATTAAAAATTGTAAGCATTAGTGTTTACATTTGTAGAAGAAACATTTTTGAAATTTTGATTGTAGCTATCCTATCTCACAGGATACGATATAATATTCATTTTCTTTTGTAAGCTCTGGGTTATTTCTTTGCAAAGTAAGATTATAAAATTTGCCTTATTGGTTTTTATCTTCTTTTTGGTTGTGAACACAAATAAAGCATAGCATAAAACAGTTTGAAATAAAAGACTCATTAAATTTACATTGAAAACGCTCTATATTCGTTTTTTAATTACATCAACAAGCTTTGGTCAGTACAACTATCCGTAGTTAAAATGTTGCAATGGACTGAGAAGGATGTAGGCGAATGACTTTTTTTATGTCACTTTGTAATACTTTTATGAAGTCCACACCAAAAAAATTTTGTTTACCAGCTCGTACCATTAGTTTAGTAAAAAAAAAATGTATATATAATGTATCTTTATATATTCTGAAATAGACAATTTTTAATATTGCTCACACCCTAAAAGTTTGTGAAATAATTTGGATGCATATGACGCTTATCAATTGGGAAATAAATTGAAATATAAGCAACTTCAGCAGATAAATAAGGGTGATATAAGGAACTTGAATGCAAGGATGAGAAAGAAAAAACAATGAAGTAAACGAACTAAATCTGGTAATTTCTGCACTATATTGTGCAGGAAACGGAAGTTTTTTTTTTAGCTAGGAAGGTGCCCTATCGTTGATCATTAATGATATTTTCATATATACCATTAAACAAATAGTTTCACATCCCAAAGATATATTCTTTTCATATCAAGTTTTATTTTTTAATTTGCAACCCACAATTGCTTGAAACAGCTTAACGTATAAAATTTTTGAAAAATAGCTACATAAACAATCAGTTCGGGCACACAACCTTTTGATTAAAAATTGTAGGGAGTACTTTTAATTAAGACATAAATTCGGATATTTCGGATTTGCGCCCAGATATTTCGGATTTGCGCCCAATGATATTTCGGATTTGCGCCCAGAAGCCTCCATCAAGGCTTATTTTTTGGTTTGCAATGGCTTCCGAGCATGATGCCAAAACATATGGACTGTTATCCATATACTCTTTAACCGTTTTAACTGAACATTCTTCTCATTTATTGTTTTTTTTTTCATTTTATGTATGATAAAGACTATCATAAAAAAGTTCGTTAAAATTGCTGAAACATTCCATTAGATCTCCAGAAGCAATTATTTTTCCAAACCAGTTTATTGTATCATCGAAAAAGCTAGATGGTGGTAATAAAGGGAATAATCTATTAAATTGGAATTCTGATTTCAAACTGAGCCACTCAAATAGATCTTAAGGATGGAAAAATAAACAAATTTAGTGTTTATCTGTCATCACTTAAAAGTAGAGCCACATAGGCCTGGTATCCTCCGCGAAAATATTGACTGACATCTAGAAAATTTTGAATCTACGTTTTTTAACCTATAGACCCTCCTATTCGCTCCAGACAAAATTAAGGTAGCTATTAAAATACTTTAGATTAGTTTCTATATCTGTCTTTCCTCTGCAGCATTACCAACTACTTTGTCACAGTTTGTCTTTAGTCACGTGGGCCAAATTTAAAGGTTGTTTAAGCAGTTTTGGTAATGAAGAAAGCAAACCACATAGCTGCACTGAACGGGAGTTTGATTCATTCAAAGGCTTGTTTCAGCTCTTGATCGATTTACAGATCTTTTCATCCATACCATATGGAGCTGATGCTGCTGTTTCTTGCACTCACTCGCTTTCCTACTGTAAGAGCTCCTAGACATACCCCATATATATCATTATCTTTCAAGTAAAAGATAAGAGGACTTAGAACTAAGGACGCATGCAAAGGGGAGCAGGGGGCCATGCCTTCCTTGGAAACTGGGATCTATTTATCGATTATGAGCAGACCAAACGAAAGCTAGCAGAGTAGGGAAAAACCGTGGAAAAAAAGTGTGTTAGTTCATGGCTGGCTGCCCACCTATAGGTTTTGAACCATAATAGTCCCAAAATGAGTTTTAATTTGTGAGTGAATGCCCCTTTCGAATTTTCCAGAAATATTTTTCTATATGATTTTATTTGGAGTAAAAAAAAAATCAAATTTTTCATAGGGATCCTTATTAATAAAAGCATAAAAATTTAAAAAGGTAAGATTAAATCAAAGAATCAGATTTTTATGGTGATTTCAAATATGAATTTGTTTTGAGTTTGATGTTAAACATGCTAAGAAAGTACATAAGAAAGCTACCATAACTATAGAAAAAGAAGAAATCCCCTTAAAATGGAGGCATTCCAGATCAAAAGTAAGCGGTAAAATTTACTACTACTACTACTACTACTACTACTCAGAACAAAGCCGCCTGAGGCCAACACAGCTATGAACGCTCCTCCTCCATCCCAATTTATTCGAAGCCTCCCTCTTTAGACCATCCTAGGAAGTTCCCATTTTCCTTCAATCTTTCTTTATGACATCCTCCCACTCCGAAGAGGACGACCTGCTTTCCGTTTATCCCTAGACGGTT
Organism: Artemia sp. Kazakhstan ARC1039; assembly: GCA_029168905.1. Taxonomy (NCBI): domain Eukaryota; kingdom Metazoa; phylum Arthropoda; class Branchiopoda; order Anostraca; family Artemiidae; genus Artemia; species Artemia sp. Kazakhstan ARC1039. The sequence continues at coordinate 25,573 of JAQQPU010003716.1, read as the reverse complement.
GGCTGAAAAGGACAATCTTCGGCAATCTGTCATCCTTCATCCGCAGAACGTGCCCAGGCTATGTCCACCTTTATTTCATTATAGCCCTAGAAAGTGGGATCGAGCCACATTTTTCGTACAGTATACTGTTTGAAATACAGTCAGTCAGCCGGGTTCCCAAAACAGTCTGTAGCCAATTTTTCTGGAAAACAGCTAACAAATCTTCATCCGCTTTTCGGAGCACCCATGCTTCAGAGCCATATTTGGCCACTGTCATCACTGTACCTTCCAACATTCTAATCTTGGTTTGCAGACTTATCTTCCTATTCTTCCAAACTTTTTTTTAATCATTGGCAGCGCAATCACGCTGCCTAAGTAAAGAACGATGTTGTAACAATGTATTATTTTTTTTTCTTTTAGACCAGGGTGCGTCGTATCCAAGGAGTTGTCGTAAAAACTTCGAAAAGGGCTCATTCGATTGGAAATTGCAGTGGCTTGTGTCCTTTTTAATAGTCGAAAGATTTGAAGGCAACGAACACCCCTTCCACGCCCACCATTTCCCTAAACACATCCAATCAAAATTTGAGATAGCCATTTTGTTCAGCGTAGTTGATTTTCAGATAGAAAATATGTTTTTGAGGAGGCACTCCCCCAAAACCCTCAGGGCAAGGGTTGTAAAATATGCCCTGGGGGCATGTAAGGTTTTGATAGAAAGTGTTGTTGTAGAAACTTCGACAAGGCTCATTCGATTGGGAATTCAAAGGACTAGTGCCCTTTTTAATAGTCGAAAATGATTGGAGGGCAACTATCCTCCCTCTCACGCCCACCTTCTCACCAAACACATCCAATCAAAATTTTTAGATAGCCATTTTTTTCAATGTGGTTCAAAGTTCTGGAAATTAGGTCTTTGAGGATGACAATCCCCCCACAGCCGTCAGGGCAAGGGTTGTAAATTATGCCCTGGGGGCATATAAGGTTTTTATAGAAAGCGTTGTCGTAGAAACTTCAAAAAGGGTTCATTTGATTGGAAATTGAAATGGCTAGTGCCCTTTTTCATAGTTGAAAAAGATTTGAAGGCAACTAACACCCCTTCCATGCCCACCATTTATCCAAACACATCCAATCAAAATTTTGAGATAGCCATTTTGTTCAAAGTAGTTGAAAGGTCCAGAAATTAGATCTTTGAGGATGACACTCCCCCCACAGCCCTGAGGTTAAGGGGTGTAAGCTATGTCCTGGGGGTATATAAGGTATTTATTGAAAGTTTTGTCATAGAAACTTGAAAAAGGGCTCGTTCGATTGGAAATTCAATGGACCAGTGCTCTTTTTAATAGTCGAAAGTAATTTGAGGGCAACTAACCCACCCTCTCACGCCCACATTTCCCCCAAACACATACAATCAGAATTTTTAGATAGCCATTTTGTTCAACGTAGTTAAAAGTTTTAAAAATTAGGTCTTTGAGGATAATAACCCCCTCAGAGCCCTCGGGGCAAGGGTTGTAAGTTATGCCCTGGGGTATATAAGGTTTTATAGATCGTGATGTTGTAGAAACTTCAAAAATGGCTCACTCGATTGGAAATTAGAAGGGCTTGTGAACTTTTTGATGGTCGAAAGTGATTGGAGGATAACTAACACCCCTCTCACACCCACCATTTCCCCAAACACGTCAAATCAAAATTTTGAGATACAATTTTGTTCGATGTAGTTAAAAAGTCCGGAAATTATGTTTTTAAGGATGACACTTACCCCACAGCCCTCACGGCAAGGGTTGTAAGTTATGCCTTGGGGGCATATAAGGTTTTTCTTATAGAAAGCGTTGTCGTAGAAAATTCAAAAAGGAATTATTCGATTGGAAATTGATTAGAGGGCAAGTAACCCCCATCTCACGCCCACCATTTCCCCAACTACATCCAATCAAAATTTTGAGATAACTATTTTGTTTAACGTAGTTGAAAGGTCCGGAAATTATGTCTTTGAGGATGACAACCCCCTCACAGCCCTCAGGGCAAGGGTCGTAAGTTATACCTTGGGGCATATAAGGTTTTTATAGAAAGCGTTGCCGTAGAAACTTCAAAAAGGGCTTATTCGATTGGAAATTGAAAGGGCTAATGCCTTTTTTATAGTCGGAAGTGGTTGGAGGTTAACTAAACCCCTCTCACGCCCATCATTTCCCCAAACATATCCAATCAAAATTTTGATATAGCAATTTTCTTCAACGTACTTGAAAGTTCAGGAAATTGAGGTCTTTGAGGATGACAACTCCCCCCACCCTTATGGTAAGAGTTGTAAGTTACGCCCTGGGGGCATATAAGGTTTTTCTTGAAAGCGTTGCCGTAGAAACTTCAAAAGGGCTAATTCGATTGGAAATTGACAAGGCTAGTGCCTTTTTTAATATTTGAAAGTGATTGGAGAGCAACTAACGCCCCTCTCATGCCCACCATTTCCCCAAAAACATCCAATAAAAATTTTGAAATAGCCATTTTGTTTAACGTAGTTGAAAGTTCTGGAAATTGGGTCTTTGGGGATGACAACCCCGTTAAAAATAGCTGAAAATATTTCTCCAGCATACAAATAGCAGACCAAACTATAAAGTCTTAAAAAAACGGAAAGATTTAAAGTATTATTTTTTTCAACTGAAAAAAACTATGTCAATATAAAACGAACAGAAATTAATTAACAAAAATTTTTCAACAAAATAAATTTTTCAAAGAAAAGTAAAGAACTCTATAAAATACAATAATCTATTAAGCTTTTTTACTTCATCTTAATAGTTTCGATTCCAACCTTCAGTTCACCTTGGAACTAGAAGATAATCATAAACTGCCTTTTTTAGACGTCTTAATCTTCAACAAATCTCCCAGCCTTGAATATTCAATTTATAGAAAACCTACACATAATGATAGGTATTTGCATTTCTCTTCCAACCACCCTCCTTGTGTAAAAAGAGGAGTAGTTATATCTTTAGTTGATCGCATCATAAGAATTTGTTCAAAGGCTCATATAATCCCAGAATTAAATTATCTGAAGGACATTTTGTTTTGCAATGGATATCCCATCAAGTTACTGGAATCCATCATAGAAAAAAGACAAAAAAAGGCAGAAAAAGATTTATCATCTCCACAACATCCAACGGATATCATCCCTTTAGTGGGTGATAAGAAAGTTTTTACTGTTTTGCCCTATTTTTGCAAATTAGGTGACAAATTGCAAAGAATACTTAAAAAACATAACTTAAATGTTACCTTCAAAAATTCTAATAAAATCCAGAACTATTTTAACAGTGGTAAAGATAAAACGAGCCCTAATTTGGGCAGTGGTGTTTATAGGGTTCCATGTTCTTGCGGCTGTTTCTATGTTGGAAGAACCCATAAGCAATTGGGGGAGAGATTGTTGGAACACAGGTCCTCAATCGACAAAGCTATGAAGCTATGCCAAAGGCCTGAGACTTTTGATTCCGCCTTGGCTCAGCATGTGTATGACAACCCGCACCATTTCGTTTTATTTGATAACACCTCCATTATTGCCCCTGTTGAAGGTCTCATCCAAGTTTTCAGGGAGGCAGTTGAGATAAAAAAGTACATTCACCGAAAGGTTGCTCTCAATAGAGACACGGGAGAAACCTATTTAAGCCCCATTTATAATGAACTAATTAACTCTGATCGTTTTTACTTAAATACTAAAAGGAATCACATTTTGCAACCTAACCTAGTCTCTGATGATGTTTTACCTTGAAAGCGTTTAGCCTTTAAAAATGCTCTGTATAAATTAAAAAATTGAATTCCCATTCAGTACTGTATTTTTTCATTCAGTTACCCTCTCACCGTTGCATGGAGAGGGTCTTCAAATTTTAGTTGCGTTTCGTTTGAAATTTTTTTATAGTATCCATGGAGTTTTATTAGTAGTTTTGATGTTATTATCCTGCACTGAGGACGGTCAAGCGGAGGTCTTGACCGAAATATTTGCATTTTAGTTCATATGTTTCACTGGCTTGTATAATCCTCGTTTTTCTCTTTTTTTATTATTGTTTCGTTTTGTCATGATTAGCCAGTGTGGTCTGAGAAATTATTTACGACAAGCTTACGGGGACCGTATGGCCAAGTCTGTTCTTAATTATTTTGATTTTTCCAAAAAACACGCTAACTTAATTAGCCAGCAAGAATTTTTACAGAATTGTAGGTTTCATAGAATTCTTCCGAAGTCTCTTCGGTTTAGATTAAATCTAGGCACGCAATCGGAACTGAAATTTAGTGATAGGGTTGGTTTTCAATCATTGAACCACATTTTAAAAGACCATAAAAACCGACGTTTTTTCCTTAGTAACATGATTTCTAGAGTTCGACATTTTTTACAGTGTAACCTCTCGTCACCAGATTTTCAACAGATTTCTAAAATAGCTCAAAGTTCTTTCCGTCACGACTTTTGTATGGCTAGAGCTCGTTTATGAGAAAAGTTTTTAAAATTACAATACGAAAAATTTCAAAATTCCAGACATTTCCTCCCTAGATTCTGTCCTGGCCCGGCCATTGAGAACCTATCTTCGAAAGTTCTTATACCGGAAGAAATCCATATCTTGTCTAAGGGACCAAAATTTTGCTTGCCTCATCCACGAGTAAATTTCTCAGAGATAGTATCCAGTGTGGAAGCGGGTATATTTGGCTCAAGAGGTATTGTGGAAAATCCCGATTTACTTCGAGTGGAGGTTGTTAAGAATCTTCTTAACTTCACTCCTTATTCCTCAAATTCAGAAACTCGGGAAACACAAATTCTGGTAAATTTAAAAAGAGACCCAGACATCATTATCACCAGGGCTGACAAAGGGAATAAAATTGTTATCCTTGATAAAATTTCATATAATAAAAAAGTTACGGATATTTTGTCCGACACTCACACTTATAAACGTATAGAGTCAGATCCCACCGACAAATTCACCCGTGAAGTACGAAAAGAGTTGGGAATTTTACAAAAAGAAAGACTCGTTACTCCACAAATGTACAAAATGTTTTACCCTAAAGGGTGCTCCGCTCCTAAACTCTATGGTCTCCCAAAAATTCACAAAGATGGAGTTCCTCTGCGCCCAATTGTGGCATCTTATAGTTCGCCAGCTTCCAGACTGGGAAAATGGTTAGCCACAATTTTTCGTCCTCTTATGTCGACGCAAGCTTCTTACATTAAAAATTCAGTACACCTTGTGGAAAAATTAAAAAACCTTGATATAAAAAAAGACACAATTTTGGCCAGTTTTGATGCCATTTCGATGTATACATCATGTGATATAAAAAAATGTGAATTTGCTCTTCAAAAGAAACTAGAAGATAATATTGACCGGATGGATTACAAAACATTAGATATTGAAACTATTATGCGACTTGTTCGCCTTTGCAATAGATATTCCTTATATTTTCGGTACAACAATCAATTTTTCACCCAAACAAATGGGCTCCCTATGGGTACAAGCCTTTCACCTTTTTTGGCCACTTTTTACATGGAATTTATTGAAACCTCCGCTTTGAATACTTTTCCTCTGAAACACCGCTTCTGGGGCCGGTTTGTCGATGATGTGATCTCTGTCTGGAATCACGGAGAGATAGAACTTAACGCTTTTTTACTTC
>JAQQPU010003716.1:0-19584 GCA_029168905.1 Artemia sp. Kazakhstan ARC1039 | reverse complement strand
TTTTTTTTTATTATTGTTTCGTTTTGAGAAATTATTTAATAATCTATCAAGCGTGAATGTACCACAAATCAGCATCGATAAATAAATAAAACCCAAAACAAACAGATATTACAATAAATAGCCGATTCAAACTCAAAACAAGCAGAAATTAACATGAGTAGGGCTCAAAACCCCCTATGCCTTCCCAAAGCCAGAACATAATTTGCCCTTTACTGAAAAAATATAAATGTTTTTACCTTTATAATTTTAATAAATCAAATAATATTAAAATTTTGATTAATAAATATCAGTATATGTATATTAAACTGACAATGCAAATTAATTTGTGTTTTTTTCAGTAAAGTGCAAATTTTGTTCTGGCCTTGGGGAGGCATAAGGGTTTTGCGCCCTACTCATCTTAATTTCTGCTCGTTTTGAGATTGACTCGGTTATTTATTGTAATTTCTGTTCGCTTTGGTTTTCATTTATTTATCGATGCTGATTTGTGGTAGTTTCACGTTTGGTAGATTATATATTTTATTTTTGCTCATTTTTGATTTAATGGAGCTCTTTACTTTCTTTGAAAAACTTATTTTGTGGGAAAAGTTTTTTTTAATTAGTTGTGAAAAAACACCATGGGCCTTGGCTATTCTACTTTTAAAATCTCCACTGCTCCCACTGTCTTTACTAATAATACTACCAAGGTAAATGAAGCTGCCCACCTGATCAATTTTACTTGACATGCTTTTTCATTGCCTTTCAAAAAAAAAATTGTCTCTAAACTTTGTTAAGCATTAAAAACGAGACAGAAAGTATTGAGGTATTACCCATTTTTTCTGCGTTAGCAAAAGTATCATGTTCATAAAACTATATCGTTTCATGACATCTATTTAAAAAAAATTAAACTAAAAGTAAGGACCAACTTTAAAACTTCAAACGAACTGAAATTATTGAAGGAACGCCCCCTCCTCAGCTCCTCGCTCATTAAGCTAATTTTTTTAGTGCTTGAAAACCTTTTTTCGAATTCAATGGCCCTTGTGTTTCAGTAAGTATCTTCAAAGAAACTGGACAAAAAATCAACCTTCAGAATAAAGAGCAAGGAGCTTAGGAGGAGACAGCCCCTTCATATAAATAGCAGTCTCTGTTCAAATAGGTTTAAATGCTGCTCCTTACTTTCAGTTGATAAAACTAGTTTTTAAAATTTAGTTACTAGTTATTTTGCAAATCAATCCCAGGCCTAACTAAAGATTTAATGTTGAGCGCTGGCCCCTTAAACCCCTGTTTTATTACTGTTAAAGTGTAATATCAATAATTTTAAATTGATTAGTACCGCCCTACTTTTTTAGTTTTTCTGCTTAAGAGTTAAAATTTTGGATTGTAATTTATATTTTGAGCAAATTTGAATATACTTTAAAAATTTGCGATTAACAGTATTTTTGTTCAATAAGTCTTTATTAATGCTTCTACAGCAGAATTTTGGGCGAACGAAGAGGGGTATTATTGTTCATGTGGTGCAGGCCCTAAGTGTTAGAAAAGAAATAAAGAAGAAAAGGGTGAAGCACTTTTAGAATAAGCAGGAAGAAAAGGAGAAAGATTCTCTTCTTCCTGTCCGTTGCATTCTTTTGTAACTAGATTAGTTCTACTATACTAGAACTTTTCTAAATCGTAGTATATAGTATATAGAAATAAATATAAACGCAAAAAAACTGGATCAGCTTATGAAGAATGGTTAGTACTTTGACTTGAATTATTTTACTCGACGGTCTTGCTCAGCAGGGTTGCCAGCCTGATGGAAACTGGTTGACAGTGCCGTCAGTGAACGAAGAAGGGTATTATTGTTCATTTGGATGGAAGTTCTTTGTGACTTTTGATCTTCTACGCGGCTGATGCCATCACAACCTTTATAATAAAATTCTCCGATCAAAGAATACATCATATGCATACGTTTAAATACATTAAAACATTTCTTATAAGTAGAAAAAGAGAAATATTAATTAAAAAAGAGAAACAAAGTTCCTAGTAGCATTTTTCAAACCTCCAAAAAATTTACTGGCGGGGCTCATGATGGCCCCTTTTCCACCTCTTTGCTGGTAAGCCCAAGCTTGGAATTGTGATATTTTATGATGTACAGACAAATATGTTAATTAATTGTTACTCCCTCTACCTCTTTCTGCGTCCACCTCAGGGCTCATGGGCATTGAAATTCGCTGTTTTAGGCCCCGGCCAATACCCCCGCCTCCACAATGACCTGCCCGTCCCCTTCATGATAGCTGATATGCAATTACACATCACCAAGCGCATTTTTATTAAAAAATGAAGTGAATAGGCTTCGTAAAATTCAGCACTGCTACCATACGGCATTAATTCCTCTGCCTGTATCAAGGATAAAATATAGTTATTTGATACTTTTTAAATCCATTAGCTTCTCAGAATCTTAAATTGACTGCAAATGGGTGCTCTTTGGGGCAAAGTTATAGTTTGGTATTACAAAATAGCAGAAAAAACCCCTTTACCTCGGCAAAATCTTTGTGGTCACTTAAAAAGGAACTTTTAGTTTACTTAAAAATGAGTTCTCTCCCAATTTTCTAGGCCTTCAATTTGATGCGATCATCCAAGAAACAAATAAATAGACATGCATCCATGATCTTTATTCTGGAAAATATTGCAAAATTCCACGTTTTGTAAATTGGAGCTCCAAACCTCTACGGTAGGGTTCTCTGATATGATGAATGCAATAAGCGATTTTCACTAAGATCGTTTGCTTTTTTTGGGGGCATTTCCCCTTTTTTTGAAAATAAGGTAAAGTTTCTTAGATTCTTAGCTTTTGGTGGATAGCAATTAATTGAATGAAGTTTTATATACTTAGGATCAGCATAAAAAGCCAATTTTGTTGATGTGTCAATTGTCTACAATATTCTGTTTTTAGTTTTGGCGAATAGTCGCACGAGGTGCTTCTTTCTTACAGTTCGTTATCACAAACTACTTGATAAGATTGCTTTGTGATAAACAATGTAATTTAAAACTGTTCTTTTATTCAGTTGAATTGAAGTATCGAAAGAGGGCCAATTTGACAGCAGGATTGTAAGTCTAAATTTATTTTTCCTTTCGCTATTATGTACTTTTTTAAATCCCTGAAGATATGAGGGAGTTTAATTCGAAGGAGAGAATTACCTTGTTATAAAAAGGTGTATTTCAAATGGCCATTATAAAAGCAAAACGTGGCATCTCAGGGTGAGTCAGGGTGAGGGTGAGTTTTGAGAATGGGCACTTAGGAATGTAAGGATCTTGGCAAAACCATACTTTAGGGGGTTTTGAGATCTTGGAAATCTGTTGATCTAGAGAAGATAAATGAGGCTTCTAGGAATGAAGTTAGAGTAGTAAAATCCCCTTGGACGCTGTTTTTAAGGTCCCAACTCTACTCCTTCTGTATCCTATTCTAAGACTTAAGAAACTACATAAAGACAATTCTACACCTGTTATAATCTTGGAAAGCAATACATCTTTCAATAATTTTAGTTTGAGTCTGATTTTCTTTTACTCTAAGTTTCGGACACTAAGATTAAAACTAAATGCATAATAATGCATAATCTTGAAATATATTGTTGATTAAATGCACTGACCCTCTTGCCAGGAATCTTCACCCTTTAAATTTGCTAAGTTTGCTTTTTTTGCTAAGTTTTTTGCACTCTTTTAATTTGTTAAGTATAATTTTGCATGCAGTTAGTTACTCTTTTTATTTGAGAATTTTTTTTATTAATGTATTTAAAAATAAACTTATTCCTAAGAAAACGTATCCTAAAGTATAATCCCCTGCCCCTCACCCACCACTGCTATTCTGGTGTCTGCCCTTCCCCTGGAAAATTTTTTGTGGGCACTCTTGCTTAGAATTTTGTTTCTTTGGGGAAAGGTGAACATTTTTCTCGGATCCTCGCAAAAGATTATACGATATGCCTTTTGGCTTTTCATCTGGCTCCGTTACTAGCTCACACACGTGAAAGCTTTTGAAACAGCTTGAATTCATCTGTACCATTATCTCTCACAAATGAGAAACTAATTTTACCAAGTGTAATTATTATTTTTTTTACTTTTTGCTTTCAGTAAACTTTATTAATTCTTAGTCACCAGTCACTAAAGACATAAACGTGGAAACGTTTCACGAAGAGAGTCTTGAAAAATAAGACTCAATTGCTAAAAATGATGTAATTTTTTGCCGAGAACCACAAAACTTATGCGCTAGAAGCCCATTTGAAAAAGTCCATTTTTGACTTTTTTCAAATGATCTACCTTGCCTTATTTGGTTGTCTGTAATCCCAAGAAAATCACTAATATGAAAACAATGACGTGTTGCTATACAATAGGCAACGGCTTCCCTGGGATACATTGAAAATCGTTGTCAGTTGGTTTTCTGATGCTCACAAGAGAATATATATTTTGTTTTTTTCTTTGTTGTGCCTGAAGTCTAAAGGCAATCGACTATATCTCACTATACAGTTAGCAGCTATAACTATCATAGAAGGGTGACGAATTTTAAGCGTAATTGGTAATTATACCCTGTTTTGTCTCACGGGGGGGGGAGGAAGGGGCATTTTATTACATTTAAGAAACATTTTCCTGTGAATTAGGGAGCAGTGGCGTAATTTCGTCAAAATACTGGAGGGGAGGGGGAAGTTGGAGGCAATTTTTTCAAATCAAATGAAAATGACAGTAAAAAATGAAAATAGAGCCATGTAATACCAAAAAGGCAAAGATATACTAAAGAAAACTGAGATGCAGTCTTATCTTAGTTTTGACAAGATTTTTGAAGAAACCAAATTTCATCTGGGAGGGGGGCAAACTGGGGGCCAAACTGGGGTCTTATGGGGGCAATTGCCCCCTCCCTTGCCCCCTAGCAAATTAAAACCCTTATTACTAGGGGGTTAAGGTAATATTAAACTTTTTGTCGGGAAATGAGAAAAATTATTTTTTCTGGTCATCACATAAAGGTATGGACAATAGTTTTTAATTTTTCAGATTTGTGTTTCGACAGCCTTTGAGTTATCTCCGCTATTTTCTTATGGACAAGTTTAAATTAGCTTCTTAACTGTTCACATAATTGAGTTGATTAACTTGGTGATAGTTATGAGTTTTGTAAGACGGCACGCACAAATTGAAAGTAAATCAATACCTTCTATTTTCTATGGATTTCGAAAGATAAAGATGCTCAGAAAATACTGCTAAAGATACTCAGAAAACACTTTCTTAATGTCATCAAATTTATTCTGAAATAGTCATAAAAAGTTAGCCATTTAGGTATTTAGGAAACTTCATGAGCTTATTAGAAAACTTCAATATTAATTTGGAATTAAGCTCAAGCTTTTGTTCTAAATATCCTATAAGGAAGTATTTCCCCCATGTAATTCGGAAAATGTACTAAAATAGCAGACAACAATAGATAAAAAAAAACAGTATTCTAAACAATTTGTAATTCTTAACTAATTGGTTTCGTTTCTCAAATGATAAAAATATTTAACAAATTCGTTTTTTTCCTTACACTTGTGTTTTTCCTGCCATCTATATAAAAATTTTACGATTTCATTTTAGTCGAAATCACTGTATATTTAATCAAGGGTCTACCATGCACCGTAAATTCGTTAATCTCACTTAGGAAAAATCAGTGCAATTGCGGTTTCTGGTTTGGTTTCACTATTCCTTAAGTCCCGTTGGTCATACATAAATTCTTATAAAAAGATTTTTGTAGCAAATAATAAAATATAGTTCAGAGTCACAACAATAGACGCCACCAAGTAAAGAATAACATGCCTCTCATCTATATTTTTTTACCCTGCCGCTTTATACAGAAGAGGAGGTCGTAAGATTTTGGATGGGCTGATTCAGTCGGAAATTGAAAGTTCCATTGCTTGTTTCAGGGCCAAAAGTAATTGGAGGACAACCAGTCCCCCTACCTTACCCTTTTAGTCCTTTGATACCTCAGTAGCCTACCATAGAGTCAAATAAATGTTTTAATTCTATTTTTTTTTTAAATATTCAAGTACAGAGTCAAAATAAGGGCCCATTCTCTAAATTAAACAAGTCAAATATTGTTCACAGATAGGGCTTGGTATTAAGGGTTAAATTTTTGGTCTTGGGTATCCAGTAAGCTTCAATATTTTAGGAATTGCATACCTAGATCCAGCACAGCTGTAATAATTAAAAGTGCGAAATACGCCATATTGTAACTATTCAGGAGAGCCAAAAAACAGACAAAAGTTTTGTCGGCTGTGGTCACTCTGAACGATGAGACTAATGGAAATTAAGAGAACATATTCTAAACCAAATTTTCATGCTCTTTTCATCGTATAAATCAAATGTAAATATTCTGAGCGAATTCAAAATTATTCTATTTTACGGCGCATGTCTCCTTTTTCCTATAGGTAATTTCTATTATCTTCTGCAAAAGTATTCTGAGTGAATTCAAATTAATCCATTTTTGGCGTATGTCTCCTTCTTCTTTGAAAAAATGGAAGACAAGTGCCGTTACAGCTCTATAAGATAATTTTCTTCCGTCAAAAACAGGTGTATATCTCTTTTTTTTTTATCTTCGTAACGGTACAAGATAGGATTATTCTGACTGCACCATTTGGTTCCTCGTGTTGAGTCTACTCACGAAACATACACAACTCTTTTTGGACCGAAATGGATAATCTGCTGAGAGTGGTTTTGCCGAAAATAGTAGTTTTTGTCGAAACTGAGTTACAAATGCTATATTGTGTAAAAAAATATATCTTTCGAATGGCTTAATTGACATTGCTGTAAGATGTCAGCACTCTACATACAGCCGATTCTCAGATACAAATGTCAAAATTTTCAAAATCGTTTTTCTCGGAGTTTTTCAAAAACAGATTTGGCAAAACCACAGTCAGCAGTGTGGTTAAAAGTTCAAATTTTGCACTTTCAATTATCACATCCAAGCAGGCTAGAGGTTTTAGCTTCAGAGGATGGGGTAGTGAGAGGATTTTTGGGTTAGGAAAAGAGGCTCGAAATCCTATTGCCTCTCACTGCTTTGAAAGTTACTCCTGAAAGTCTCTGTGTGAAAGGGACAAAAATAATATACCTCCAGAAACAACAAGATCTAAAAAGCAACAAGTGAAAGGTCCCTAAATTAGGTTTGGGGACATTCCTTCATATCCTTACTATTCTTATTTAATATTATCAGATAATAACGTTAATATTATATCTTAATATAATATCCTTAATGTTCTTATATAATATTATAAGATTATATTTTTAATATTATATCTTAATATTATGTCCTCAATGTTCTTAATATGATTATATAATATTATAAGATTATATTCTGAATATTGTTATATAATATTATATATTTTTTACCTAACACCTTTAGTTAGGTGTTGTTTTCTTAGACCACACTGCCGTTCTATGACGAACAAATAAAACGGCAATGTCGTCTAAGAAAACAACACCTAATTAAAGGTGTTACGTCAAAAATATGTCGTATATATGGGAAAAAGAGACCAACCCAGTAAACAACTATAAACTCAACATTTGGCTTGCAATTAGAAGACACGGAAGGCTTTACCACCTTCATTGGAAATTTGTTTTACACTCGGGCTAGATTAAAGAAGGAAATTTACATTAAGACTTTGAATGAACTTTGTCAATGAACTCTCTCTGAAAATAATGTAGTGAACGATCCGAAAGTTCATTATTTTGTGAATGACCTGAAAAGTTATTTATTTTGTTGTGTATAAATATACTAGTTTAAATTTTATTATTTTAACATTTTAGCTGAAGACGGTTGCTGTATATGTGATCGAAATATCTCGAATTTTGTACCTATTTTTACACTGTCTTAATAAATGGGTTTATCCCCATTTGAAAGTTTATTTGTTTATAGTATTAGTACCGGGAGCCCGGTGGCTTCGCCGCCGGGCCCCAGAACTCGGCACGTGACAGGCTTCTATGTATAGATTCTCACTGTCGCTTGTCTTCTAAACGCAGTCAATTTGAGCCTTTTATTGATGTCATGACGTCCAAATGGACCTTAAATTAGAAGCGATGCCTTTGTAAAATTACATTTTTTTATTGGACCTTTAACTTTTGCCTCGGCTTGTCTTTTGTCATTATGAAAGACGTATCGCCAAAACTTTGTTTCTCACAATTGCTCAAGTGGTGGGACAAAAACTTCTTTTTCTTCCAACGATTTATCTAGTCGAGGTTTTTGATTTTCAAAGGTATGAAAGGCATTGACGACAATCTTTGTTTCTTTTGACAACGCTCAGATTCAAGGGGTGGGACAAAACCTTCTTCTTTTGCCTCGGCTTGTCTTTTGTCATTATGAAAGACGTATCGCCGAACCTTTTGTTTCTTTTAATTGTTCAGGTGGTGGGACAAAAACTATTTTTGATTTTTAAAATTATGGTAGGTATTGATGACCTTGTCCATGTCAAAATCCAAAACCCAATCATCATCGCTATCATTTTCAATTTTTTTGGTTCGTTACACCTCGGCTTATCTTTCGTCATTATGAAATACGTATCGCCGAACCTTTGTTTTTTAACAAAGGTAAGGGGCACGCGGAAGGTTTCTATATATAGATTCTCACTGTCACTTGTCTTCTAAACGCAGATAATTTGAGCCTTTTCTTGATGTAATGACGTCCAAATGGACCATAAATTAGAAGTGATACCCTTGTAAAATTACATATTTTTTTTTATTGGACCTTTAACTTTTGCCTCGGCTTGTCTCTTGTCAATATTAAATACATACCACCGAGCATTTGTTTCTTTTAATTGTTCAGGTGGTGGGGAAAAAAAAACTTCTTTTTCTTCCAACGATTTATCTAGTCCAGGTTTTTGATTTTACAGGGTATGGAAGGCATTGACGACCACCTTTGTTTCTTTTAATTGTTCAGTTGGTGGGCCAAAAACTTCTTCTTCGGCCTTGGCTTGTCTTTAGTCATTATGAAAGACATATCGCTGAACGCCGAAGACGTTTCTTTTAATTGTTCAGGTGGTGGGACAAAAACTTCTTCTTCTTCCAACGATTTATCCCGCCCATATTTTAGATTTTCAAAGGTATGGTGGGTATTGATGACCTTATCCATATCAAAATCAAAAACCCAATCATCATTGTTATCGTTTTCAATTTTTTTGCTTCGTTACACCTCGGCTTAACTTTCGTCATTATGAAATACATATCGCTGAATTTTTTTTTGTTTGACAAAGATATAGTAGGCATTAATGACCTTATCCATGTCAAATCCCACATCCAATCATCATGGCTATCATTTTTAATTTAGACACGTTTTGATTCTCGCTGTTCAGGTTGATTTTCATTGATTCGCTGCTCTTCATTTTCATTTTTGACTCCCTCCCTTGTTTCGTGTCGTATGTCTTCCAACTGCATGTGTCTTTGCCCTTCATTTTCATTTTTAAGACGCTCTAATTGTCGTTTTTGCATATCTTCTAACCGCCCGTGTCTTTGCTCTTCATTTTCACCCGGAAATAATTCCTGTAAAAGGGCCGAGACATTTTTTTCTTCCCAGCTGGCTTGACAATCTCGGGGGTAATTCACTGAGGCAGGGAGATCTTTTATTGTTGTTTGGGAAGACATCAAGGAAGGGCTGCCAGGAAGGAACAATTCTCTATCTCTAATAAGCTTCAAACTTACATCCAGGAATATCTGGGCCAAAGAAACCCTAATATATAATTTTTTTAGGCCGGTGGTACAGATTCCTGAAAACTTGATAAAAGAGATTCCATCGATAATGGAGTCCGAAAAAAAACCCAACATTTTTTTTTGTCCTAAAGACTCGAAAATTTTGAGGACCAGAAGATCTGGAAATAGACTGAAAACATAGTTTGTCTTATGGGTTTAGAAATTACACCCATAGATCCTTAGACCCGTAGGACCCCGTCTGTGCAAATAAATTATAGACTAGGGCCATGGGTTTCCCAAAACTGAGGTTCAAAATAGGGTAAATTTGCTTTTTTTTTACAATTCACAGCGTTTATTCATTAGTCCCATGGGTTACCGGAAAATGGGGTGCAAATTATTTCCCGATCAACCGAAATTAAACAACTATATAGAATACGTTTGATCAGCACACACCAAAGGAGATTGAGGGCCAAAACAGAAAAAAAATACTCGGAAATGAGTAAAGTTTTTTTCTCCGTATGGCTTAGTTTTTTTCTCCGATTGGCTTGCATTAATATAATATTATACCATCTATTGTAGTATCACATGCTCAAATATTTTAGTTTAATTAAATTGACATCGCTGCATCAAGATGATTTATTCAGCATGGTAAAGGCTACGTTTTTCATTTGAAGACAACCAAAACAGAATTCATCATAGGTAGCGCAGTGGCACTCTACGGCTTCCATTTATTTATTTTCTTAATCCCAGGCTACATCGTGTATACTGAGTGGTGGTAGATACTCCGATCCTACCGAAATTTGAAAGTTATGGGGGACTTTTTAAGATTCAAAAGTGATCGGAAGGCATGTAGCCCCCTACCCTGCCCTTTTTAGCTGCCCTTCTTAACCCACAAAGACACCCCACGAGAACTTGTAAGTACCCATTTCCTTGAAAAAAGTTCAATAAATATGCCTTCAGGAGTGACATGGCCCCCACATGGCCCACACATGGGGCAAAGGCAGCAAATAATACAAGTTTCCCATTGTCTATAATTTGGTTTTATCAGAGGCAACGCTATAGCGTTGCCTGTAGTAAAGGCCATACGGTTCCAATGTTTTATTATTATTTATTTATTTATTATTTTTTTCCCAGAGGCATTTCATATGGAAGGGGTCGTCGTAGAAACTTCAAAGGGGGCTCATTCGATTGAAAATCGAGAGTTCTAGTGTCCTTTTTAATAGTCGAAAATGATTGGAGGGCGACTAGGCCCCCCCACACCCATCATTCCCCCAAACACATCCAATCAAAACTTTGAGATAGCCGTTTTGCTCAGGGTAGTTGATCTACAGATAGAAAATATGTTTTTGAGGAGGACACTCCCCCGCAACCCTCAGGGCAAGGGTTTTAAGTTATGCCCTGGGGTATATAAGGTTCTTATAGAAGGCGTTGTCGTAGTAACTTCAAAAAAGGCTCATTCTTTTCGATAGTCGAAAGTGATTGGAGGGCAAATAACCCCCCTCTCACACCCACCTTTCCCCCAAACACATCCAATCATAATTAACAAAACGAAACAATAATAAAAAAAGAGAAAAACGAGGATTATACAAGCCAGTGAAACATATGGACTAAAATGCAAGTGTGGTCTTAGAAATTATTTATTCCAATCATAATTTTGAGATAGCCATTTTGTTTAAAAATCTGGAAATGGGTTCTTTGAGGAATGAAACTCAGAGAGGAAAGAAAATAACAAAATGAAAAATAAAATAAAAAAAGGTGGAAAACGAGGATTTTGTCAGCCACCGGAAGACAATGAAGAAAAAGAAATAAGCACATATTTCGACAAGGACCTCCTCCAAGTCGTCCTCAGTGCTAAACAAAAAAGAAAAAAAAAAAAAAAAAATGAAAATCTAACCTTTCGAAGTTTACCCGACAAAGACAGAGCAGACACTGAAGTCTGTCTGTTCTGTCTTTGTTTTTATCTCTGTTTTTTATCTGATGCTAAATGCATCAGATAAAAATTTTGAGATATATATTTTGTTAAAAATAGTTCAATGTTCTGATAACAAAAAACTCTGGAGTCGACACAGCCCCCCAGGGCCGGGAGTAGGCGTTGTAAGTTATACCCCGGGGGCATATATGGTTGGTATGGAAGGGATGCTCGTATAAACTTCCTAGAGGGCTCATTTGATTGGAAATTGAAAGTTGTAATTCACTTTTTAAGAGTCAAAAGGGATTGGAGGGCAGCTAGCCTCCCCCCACACTCCATTTATTTTTTTCCAGAGGCACTTTATATAGAAGGGATCGTCGTATAAACTTCAAAGGGGCTCATTCGATTGGAAATCGAGAGTTCTAGTGGCGTTTTTAAGAGTCAAAAGTTATCAGAGGGCAACTGGCCCCTCAAGCTCTTTTTCCCCAAATACACCTGATAAGAAATTTGATGTAACCGTTTTGTTAAAATAGTTCAAAGATTATATAACAAAATCTCCTTTTCGTATGGTTATTTCGTTAAAAATATTTCAAAAGTCAAATAAGAAAAATTCCTGTGTCGAGACAAACCCACCAGGGTCGGGGCAGGCGTTGTAAGTATTGCTCTGGGGGCATATATAGTTCTTATGGAAGATATGCTCGTATAAACTTCAGAGAGGGTTCATTTGAATGGAAATAATAAGTTGTAGTTCATTTTCTCAGAGTGAAAAAAGATCGGAGGACAACTAGCCCCTCCCGCCCTCCACGCCTTTGGGTGTATCGGATGGATAAACCCATCAGATAAAAATCTGAGGTGACCATTTTGTTAAAAATAGTTCAACCATCAGATATCAAAACTCCAGTGTCAACACAACTCCCCCCCCCCAGGGCCTAGGGACAGGCGTTGCAATTTATACTCTGGGGATATACATGGTTCTTATAGAAGGGATACTCGTATGAACTTCAGAGAGGGCTCATTTGATTGAAAATAGAAAGTTCTAGTTCACTTTTAAAGAGTCAAAAGAGACCGAAGCTTAATCAAGTCCCCCCATGCCCTTTTCCCCGAAACCCATCCGATAAAAATTGTGAGATAGCAATTTTGTTAAAAATAGTTCAAACATCAGATAATAAAAACTCCGAGGGTGACACAAACCCATTTTTTCACTTTGATATTTTTAGTTTGATACCAGTTTTGATACTTTGATGAATATTTGATTTTTTTAAGTTTGAATCTGAAATAAGGAATTTTTAAAAACTTGAAATGTTTTCAATCAAAATTGGAACAATCGAAAAAAAACTTTCCAAAAAATAAGTTTTTCAAAGAAAAGTAAAGGCCATTTTAAGCTTAAGCTCAGCAGATACAAATACCTTTTAAAATTCAAACTCAAAACGACCAGAAATTACTATTAAAGAATAAATGAAACCCAAAACGAACAGAAACTAGATAAACAATTATAGCAAAAACATACAACAAGTAATAATATAAATGAATAAATAGATCTTAAAGCGAGTAATGCTTAGATTAAATTTGAAAATAAAGCTTAAAACGAAAAAAAAATTTCTATTGAAGTATAAATGAAACGTAAAACGAACAGAAATTAAATAAACAATCAATGCAAACAAACATACAATAGATATTAATGTAAACTAATAAATAAATCTTAAAACGAGTGAAACTTAAATTAAGTATGCAAATCAAGCTTGAAACGAACAAAAATCACTACAAACACGACTTTGGGTATGACCTCCTTCTCTCACTGTAAAAGTCTAAAACCTCTGCGTCATTGGCGCTTTACTGAAAACTATATGTGTCTTGAACAGTCTTGGAAAGTATAAACAATATAAAATTGAATATTTGAAGTATAATGATATTAATTGTTGAAAGATCCACCAGTTCAAGAATTTATTTCACTGTAATCGTATTTTTATTTTCAATACTGTAAGAACTGGAAAAGAAAACATTTGTAATATAATCCGTTTTCAGTTAAGTACCAATGACGCAGAAGGCTTTTTGTTTTTATTTACAGTTAGGAAAGGAGGCAGTATCCAAACACTTGTTTTTAGTTAAACTATATTCGTTTTTAACAACTTTAAAAAGAGCTAATAAATTAAACTGAATATTTTCTGTATAATGATATTAATTGCTGACAGCTCATGAGTTCAAAATGTTACTATAATTTTAATGTTTATTTTCAATATTAAGTACAAAAGAATATATTTGTCATAAAATTGATTTTCAGTAAAGTGCCAATGACGTAGTAGGTTTTATACTTTTACAGTGAGAGAAGGAAGTCATGCTCAAACTCTTGTTTGTCTTGATTTTTGTTCGTTTCAAGCTTGATTTACATACTCAATTTAAGTTTCACTCGTTTTAAGATTTATGTATTAATTTGCATTAATAGCTATTGTATGTTTGTTTCCATTGATTCTTTATTTAATTTCTGTTCGTTTTAAATTTCGTTTATACTTCAATAGGAAAATATTTTTTTTTATTTTAAGCTTGATTTTCATATTCAATCTAAGGTTTACTCGCTTTAAGATCTCTTTATTCATTTACATTATTACTTGTTGTATGTTTTTGCTATGATTGTTTAGTTAGTTTCTGTTCGTTTTGGGTTTCATTTATTCTTTAATAGTAATTTCTGGTCGTTTTGAGTTTGAATTTTAATTGGTATTTGTATCTGCTGAGCTTCAGTTTAAAATGGTCTTTACTTTTCTTTGAAAAACTTATTTTTTGGAAGTTTTTTTTTAAATGAATAATAGAGAAAGCGGGGCATGTTTGGTACTGGATGTACAATTAAATCGTGAATTTTGGAGATAATTCTATAGGAAAGGAAAATAATACATTTTTGGGAGCTGTGGGGTGGGGGGATGGTAGAGGTGCGGAAGCGGATCAAGTTTTTGTTGTTCCTGATCAGTTGTACGTGGGTCGAGCAGCTATGGATTGTTTGCTAGATGAAGATACCCAGTTCTTCCACTGGGTATTCTCTGGAAATGAAACACTTACCCAAGTAAACTAAAGGGCACAATGTGCACCTGGTTTTTCAAATTATTTACAATATCTTGGAGATTCCATAAGGGATTGAGTTGAAACTTTTAGATATTGTTTTAGAGGTCGGGTCATGGCCATTCAAAAGGGGACTGGGACAAGCTGCCTTAAGAACTGTGGCTGGGGGATGCCGTGGCTTGGGTGACGTCACGGCTTGGGATTTTTATTTACGTTTGAGTCGGGAGGTTGGCGCCATAATTAATTTCTTCAAGGTGCCACCAGCCCTAGGAATGACCCTGGATCGGCAGAGGCAAGACTAAAGAAACTAAGTGTATCCAATTTATTGAAATACCACGTGTGCGATTTCGTGAGGGCCTTTTGGGAAATGGACCTGAACGTTTCATACTTTTCAGCTAAGGAAGGTAGATAAATTTAATGTTGGAGGGAGGGAGAATGGACTAAACAACTTTTGTCTTCAGTCCTGAGTGATAAGTTTTCAAAATGGCGTATTTGTAGCATCTCAAGAATAGCTACGGATGTTAAGTTCAAACTATAGGTTATTAGGTTACTATAGGATTACTATAGGATTTAGGTTATGAAAATTTCACATCTGCAATGTATCGGGTCGGGAACAGAAATTAATAGCTTAAAGATCGAATGGAAGTTTTGGTGGAATTCTGGAGATATGGGGGAGGGCTAAAGTGGATTTTAAGTTTATGCAAGAGAACAATCTTACAATGACAAAATGTATGAGAAAGACAATATGACAACATTGGAAAATAATGATAAAATTAACATTATCAGAAAATGGTTATTACAATGATTATCTATCTAAGGTATCGTAATGCTTAATCCGAAGGCCTTGCATTTAAGTGAATTCTTCGGGACTTTTAACTATTTTTTAATAACACGACCTCTGAATAATAAAGAAGATTTAGAATGGCGAAAGACCAACATAAATTCAAGATTTTCTGAAATGCATTGAATTAAGGCCAATAAGAGCCTCGACTCAAAAGCTTATACCAAAAAAAAAACAAGAAAAGTTTACCTCCTATGATTCTGTGGTAAAAAAGAAAGCGCGCTGTAATTCGATTTGATTACATGTCTGACGTGTTTTTGTAAGCCAACAATATTTTTTCTTAAACATATACCAGAAAAGGAGATATCTAAAGAGACGAATAAATTTGCCGTTTGAAAATCTGATTGATTGCATTTCCTTCTCTCTCTCTCTCTCTCTCTCTCTCTCTCTCTCTCTCTCTCTCTCTGTCTCTCTCTCTCTCTCTCCAATGGCGTACAAATTTCTTCTGACACCCGGGATGGAATTTCAAATTGTCACCCCTCCCTCTTTTTTGATTTTGTTTCCTAAAAGTAAATTATTACCTTTTAAAGATAATTTCTTAAACCTCAGTGGCCTGACATAACATAAAGAAAGAAAAACGATCAATCATGTTATTAAATCATGTTATTAGCGATTGCAAAAGCAACCGCTACAGGTTAAATCAGGATATTTTCAGGCTATAGCGAGAAATGTTATGTACGCTTTCTTATGCTGTTTTTTCATCAAATTAAGGCTATTGCTGAAATTCTTTTCAGCATGATTTTAGGATTCCTAGGCAAAGATTTTCTGAGAAATTACACCGTTTAAAATTGAAAAAAATCTCTAATAATCCACCTTTTGTCCCAAGAGTGTATCCCGGTCCTGCAGTGATAAATCTCAGCTCCACGCCCCGAAAGTATTGAAATTTTCGATAGCCCTTTCGAAAATACCTTATAGTGAAATTATCGCGAACACAGAGGGGGCAGTTTAGGACACTCGTGCGGAGATCGGAGAGATTGGTGAGGTTAGAGCACATATTGTTGAAACCTTGTTGGATTCACATTCTGTTAATAATCCAAATTAAAATTTTTTTAGTAAAAATGAACACTCAGTCTTACTGACGCTGATTTTCAACGCTGTTGCTGTATAAGATTCAGATGATTACGACAAAAAAGTCAAAAAATTTTTAAAAGATTCTAACACATATGAACAATTAGCTACCGATCACACAGGAAAATTTGTCCAGGAAGTCCGAAAAGAGCTTCCTTATCTAAAAGGAAAAGGTGAAATCACAGATCAATAAACTAAGGTTTTACCCACGCGGGTGCACGTCCCCTCGCTTTTATGGTCTTCCTAAAATTCATAAGCCCGGTATTCCACCTTGACCCGTTGTTTCAAACTTTCCTTCCTTGAAAGTGCCCAAATGTAAATTGAATTTTAGTGTAGGTGGCAGAATTCTCATCTTCTTACATAGTAGAAGAAAATCCTGTTGGTTGATAACATTTGCATGTTTTTCTGAGTGTTTATATATTTATACACATTTTTGGTCAAATCATCCCCGTAAATATGACGTAGATAATTTATTAAAAAGGATTTTATCCCTATTTTGAACTTTTTATTTTATCGTTTTAAATCACGGATATTGGTGAATGACCCACTTTTATTGTTGTTAGGCATTTGGTTTTCATTCTTACTATTTTTTGGCTTTTATTGATTTTTATTCATCTGTTATTTTTTTTTGTTTTTTCATTGTTTTTTCCCAACCACATTGACTTTCTGCGTTCTATTTGTTGGTTTGTTCGTTGGCACTCGCATTGATTATATTTTTTCGTTTCGTGCTGAAGAAGAGAGGCGTTTGTCCCCTCGAAATATTCGCTTTGTTGTGTTTTTTTTCAGTATTTTCATTTGGCCTTTAAAATCCCCATTTTTGCTCGTTTTTCTTTCTTTGTGTCATTACCTTTTAAAGAATTTGTATGTGAAGCTTATTTTCAAAACAACTTAATAAGCAATAAAGTATAAACAAAATACAATACTTTTAAACACAGTAGTCCTATTAATGTATATAACAATGTTATGATAATTGTGACTATTATATGTGGTATAATGATTAATCAGTTATTATAGGGTGTGTTTAAAAAAAAATGTTAATTCTAAATGCAACCGCTGCAAACCATGTTTAAACAAAATAGGAGATAGTAGTGAGAACTATTTTCAAAGCAATGTTTAGTGAAGATAATAAACTGACTAGTAAAAATGAAAAAAAAGAAGAAAAACAACCTTTTTGGAACAATTTTTTATGACCCCTTACAAACTGGCACCTGGGATGCATCATCCTCCTCCTCGTCCCCTTTCTATGGTGTTTTTCTCTTGCCTACGAGACAGGAGCCACAAAACGAAAGAATATTTAAAATTTTACCAAATTCGATCCCCTGTGTGCCATTTTAAAAGTAAAAAGAAAGAGTTTTTTTCGTTACAACTTTGATTGTAGGTAGTGTTTTAAACAATTTTTAGAATTAATTCTTAATTTGGAATAAAAAAATTAAAAAAAAACACAATTGTTTTATTACTAGCGGCAGTTCTTGTTGGACAACATGCACAAAAGAGAAAAAAATGTTTATATAAGTGTTTTATATAAGAAATATTTAAAAAAAAAGAACTAAAAAATTATCAGCAGTCCCTATGGAACACCAAGAACAAAAAAAAATGATACCGTATACTCTTTGCGAGGACCAAAGAAGAACATTTTGGCCATTTTTCCCGAATGCAAAGTCTCTGAGCCTCTCTTCCCCCAGAACTGTTTTCCTGATAGGTTAGGTGTAATCCCCAATCATAAGCCAAAACACGGTAGACTCACAAAAGCTACGCATAAAAACTCGTAGCTATTTTCACCAACCCTCCAGACTGTTTGTAATCTCTATAATGAGAGATAGCCACCTTCCTTCGGGATTCAGGTACAAAGCATCAAGATCACATACCTTCTTGTAATGATCGGAAACTAAGTCACTGATAGAAAAATACACCAGAGAAATATCGACTTTAAGTTACCCTTTGTAAAAAGGGTACCCTTTGTTGCCCTTTGTAACACAAATACCCTTTGTAACACAGGCTTTATAGCCTGTGTTTAGCCTTTCGTGGAAAAGGAAAAGGAAATTTCTCAAATCAATTAAGTCATTATTAGGTGTATCTGCTGCTATTGTTCAGCATTTCAAATTCTAAGGGAGTATTTAAAATTCTTTGATTTAGAAGGCTTTATCATTTTCAAGAATTTTCGGAATTTGGTTAGGATATTCAAAAAAATTGGCTATGTCATCAATTATAACTTTGTCTCCATCTTTTTGCATTCCTCCAACCTCGGTGGATGAGGTGTTGGCTGTCTAGGCTGAACTTAACATTAAGGAAGTATTTACTTCTTTTCTAATATTGGCAAAAACAGTTCCTTTTTTAGTAAGCTTTACTACTACTACTAACAGCAGCTTCAGCTCCACCGAGGCCAATACAGTGGCGCAAGCATATTGTTTTTCCATTTCAATCTATTCAAAGTTTCGTTCTTTACCTCCTAACATGTAGTTCAAATTTCCTTTAAATTAATTCCTTACGGCCTCCTCCCCCTACCATTCAAGGACCCTCAGCTTTTCGTTTGCCCCAAAATGGATGGCCAAAAAGTACAACCTTTGACAATCCTTCATCCGTAAAACGGGCTCTATCTCTCTTAACCTCTCTTTCATTATAGCCTGGAATTTAGGACTGGACTACATTTTTGGTACAGCTTAATGTTTCACATACTGTCAACCTGTCCTTATGAAATCTATCATTGTTTTCTGAAACACCGTTTGCCATAGTTATTTCAGGTACAAAGTAGGGGGTTAAGACAGGGACAGCCCCCTCATATACAGAATAATTCCTGTTCATATTTAGTTTCAATGTTGCTCTTTAGATTCGTTTGGAAAAATTTATTTTTAATTTAAATCTTCTTATTTTTAATACTACGAAAGTTTACCATAAATACGAAACGTGGGTGAAAAATCAACAAAAATAAAATAAGCTTAAGACTAAGATGTTAAGACTCTGTGTCTATTAAACACATAGGCCTATGGCACCAAACAGCTTAAGATTAAGCTCTTTAAACCTGAGATTAAGATGTTAAGATAATGTGTTTATTAAACACATATGGCACCAAACAGCTTAAGATTAAGCT
>JAQQPU010003715.1:0-11354 GCA_029168905.1 Artemia sp. Kazakhstan ARC1039 | reverse complement strand
TACCATAATCTGTCTAGTTAAGAGTTTCGATATAAGAGCACGTACACAGGATTTTTGGGGGGAGGGGCTTCGGAAAGGGTGAATTTTATGAAAACTGTAAAAGCCTTCAGACTGTGAGGGGGCACGGACATCATGTCCCCTCCCGACCGAGCTTTCCTGATTGAACTATTGTAGTTTTTTTCAAATATGAAGAGGTGAGGGGTAACGTCATTTAACTTCTTTTGTTCTTTCATATATCCATATTTATTTATTGTTTTTGGTGTTTTGTCGTTTTATCTCAATGGAATAAATGAAATTATTGTATTCTGTTGATGGTTATACGGACGATAAGTGATGCAAAGTAAAAAAAAAAGTAAAGACCACATATTAAACTTATTGTGAGGAGAAATTAACTATAAAATAACAAGGCTAATATGGACGATATACGGACGTTTACATAATCTGTTTGGATAAGAGATCCAAACAAACGATAGAAAACTAAAAGCCAACAAATATTTTCCCGGAAATCTTATAAAAATCCTTTAACTTCTCCTGTTTTGTGCCAGAGATAGAAATATTCAGATCTAATGAAACGTACATTAATAGAAAGCGTAAATTCTGTTTTTTAATTGAAAGGAGTAGATTTTTTTTTAAGTTCAGGAAAGGAGAGTGCCTAAAAATATTCTAGTATACCTGCTTGGAAAACATTAAAAACCAGCTCAAAAGAAGTCTCATTGAACAATTTGACAGCTATGTTCAGTGAAATTTTGACAGAGTCACCTATTTATTTATTTATTTGTCACTCATCAATACAAACAAAAGCGAAGGAGTCTACAAAGGAAAAGAAAGAAAAGTAAACTTCTATGAAAACAGAACTGAGGTACAAACTTCTACACACTGCTATTTATCCTCAATGATAATCAATAAGTCCTCAATGACAAAGCCAGTTAAATTACTAAAATCATTCTGTACTTCTCACTCACACTATCAATTGTCTTGGCTTTTTCTCCAAATAACCGTGGATTGATGGCAACTTGATTTTAATTCGAATTATTTTAATAAATATAAACTAGATTTTAAACATTAAAAATCAACATTAAACTCGACTCAAACTTTCAACTCAAACATTAAAATCAACTCAATAGAAGTCTCATTGAATAATTTGACAGCTTTGGAAGATTGCCGTTGTGCTAATTGCCTTGACTGAAATGTTTGCCGACACAGAATACGCATTATATACGCTGTATGTACATTAGACAGCGTTTTGTTTAACAATTAGTAAGATATTGTAAGTTTCATTTGTCTTAAACGTGCCTCTGGTTAGACAAACTATAAACACATATAATATCCCCAACCAACTTACACCAGAATTGCTTCGAAAGCTCTCTGTGGTGCAGAGAAAATTTTCTAATGGGCCTTTTGCTTTGAGAATTCCAACCGACACTAAGACTCAGAAAATGAAATTTTTGGTGTCGAACGTCCTTAATGAAGAAGAAGCATTTTTTCTTCCTCTGAAAGAAAAAAGAAAAAGACAGCGCCACTACTTCCCTAACTATCAATCAATAGGAACAAGAATAATTTTGAGTTATAATCTTTTTATTGTTTTCTATGAGAATACCATTTAGGTCACTTTACCACCAAAGTATTTGAGAAACAGATTTTTCTTAAAAACGACATAGGACACTTTTAAATAAACATATTCTCAGGTCTTCATAATAAACGCCAAAAGAGCCTATCACACTTTTTAATTTCACTGAGAAAGAACAAAATACCAAAAGGAATTCTATCTATGGCATTTGACAATCAGTCAAAAATCACCAAGATGGTAAAACCTGAAAAAAAGAAAATAATAATTAAGGTTGATCCTTATAACTAACGAACTAAATAATATAAAAAACAGCCATGTGAAAAGCTAACTAAAAATATATACAAAGACACTTGGATGGAGGCGGACAAAGGGATATTTTCCTTAGGTTTCTTTCAAGTACCCACGCCGAAAAATCTACAAAATACATTAAAATGTAGGCAAGCTTTTTTTCGAGGAATTCAATAGCCCCCCACAAACAGGTTGGTCAAACTCATTTAGAGGGATTTATGTATCATTGATTTTTTAGGGCCAAAATTTATGATTTCATAAAAGTTGACACAATTCATAATTCATCCATCGAACGTGATCTAAACTCATTGTTTTTCGGGAGAAACACATTAGTTTTGCACTTTTTTTATTCGAACGGTTTCGATTTGTTTTGAGAATGTGGCAACTCTGCAATTTTACGATGAGATTGAATTTCGAATCGAACAAATGAATATGCAACTACATTTTGGAGAGTTGAGTATAATCATGTCTAGGAGCTGAAAAGGATAGGTTTTATTTGTTCTTGAGTCAGATGCTCCAGTGGAAAGCTCTATTCCAGCAGTACCAGTTTTTGGCACTTTGTCAAATTATCTTCTTAGAATGAGTAGAAAAAATGTAAAGCTTAAAAAGAGCACGTTCCTAATTTTACTAGCCTTTTTGTTCGTTTTTTCGGTTGCTGTTGTCATTTCACTTTCTATGTTTAAACAGAGGAACAGTCTTATGTGAGCTCCCAGAGCTGAGCTCCAGTTTGTTTACAAACAATAACATGTGCACTGTGAATAAATTCAGATTGGAACATTACCTCAATTTGGGAGACATAAACATTATTTCTATATTCTGTGATTTTTCCCATATTGCATAGACCTAGAGTGTTCATTAAATTGTGAGTTACCTCATTATATAACCCTGATTGCTGTGTTTAAAGACTATTCTTTTCAACTCCCTAAGGAATTGAATTATTGGCCGATTATAAATAGGCGTTGCCATACCATAATTTCCGAATATTTTCAGGCGGAACCGAGAACAATGCGGAGTGGCAAAGACCCGCCAAAACTTCAAGTATCGCCAAAAGAAACTCCAGCAAGGAAAAGAAAAATTTCCGATACTTCATCACCAATAATTCCAAACTATGCTATAGTTTTGATAAAAAAGATGAATAATACACCACTTAGTGCTGATGGACCCATAGCAATATGGAAGGCAATTTTTAAAGTCTGCCGAGCTAACTTTAAGCTAAACTTATAAAACTCAGGAACAGCTGAATTGTATTTTACAAATATGGAAACTGCAACGTCTTTTCTACAAAATGCTAATTCTGTCACCATTGCTGGCTCAGGCATTGAGGCCACTAAGATCAACAAGGAAAAGAAATACCAATATATTATATATGGCGGTGATTTATCCATTGAAAAGCATGAATTAGAGACAGAGCTGCTGGATACAGGAGGAAGAAATCTCCAGCTTATCCATCTAATGCGCCTTAATACACGGCTGAATGAAGAATTATCCCCTAGCAAATCAGTTTTGATCTCCCTTAAATATGAGCTTAATCATGATATATATTTATTTGGGCAAAATCTTCAGTACAAACTAGCGGTCGGCACCGTTTCTGTTTTTGGCCCAAACAGAAACGGTAAAAAACGGCAATGAAATAACAGAACAGAAACGAAAACGGTGAAAAAAAAACGGGAATCCGTTTCTGTTTTTCCGTTTTTTACCGAAAAACAGAAACGACCTGTTTTTACTTAAAAAACGGCCGTTTTAACAGATATTTCTGTTTTTTTTTTCAGTTTCTTTAGATTTACGAGAGTAAAGTGAATATTTATTAATATAGATTAATAAAAAAGACCAAATATTGAAAAGACCACATAAATTAAAATTTATCACTTAAAAACATTCGGAGTTCAAGTGACTTTGCAGTCATTCGTGAGCACTGCTTTCGCGTAAAGTACCCAGTAATACTAAATGCACTCTCACTGGGTACTGAAGTTGCAGGGACTGATAGATGAATACATGCAATTTCACTTAACTCCGGGTAAGTGTAACAGTAATCAGACCAAAATTCTAGTGGATCAGAATTATTTTGTCCTGATCTTCGTCTCTCGCTCAAAAACACAGGAATTCTCTCCTCATATGCCCTGATAATATTTGCTGCCACGCGGTCAATGCTCATACTGTTGGCATTTTGCCTCGTAGAGTTCATCCGTAACCCAGTCGTGTCGAGAAACTTAGAAAACAAGCTGTGTTCTTGATCAAGAGTCTCTGGTGACCCTTTTCGGTTAGTCCCTGCCTTAGTAGGAGCGACGTCAATAGGGAAAGATTTGGAGTTCAATTGGATTGGATCGAGTTCTTCTGTGCTTCTCTGCTCGGAGATGAATTGCTGGAGAAGCGAGGAGATGGACTGACGAACTGACTCTCTGTCTACACGTGTCATTTTTTCATAAATTGTAGGGTCCAAAAAGCCAGCTCTTGTCAAGAGCATCATATCAAACTTAGGACTGGCTGAAAAGTATCTCCTGAGCTGAACAACTAGAAGTTCCTTCAGCCCATTGATTGACTCAGCCATAATACTAGTATCTGGAGTCTGTCAAAACAACAGTAATCCCTGAATCATCAGCACGACTTTGCTTGCCGAAACATAATTGTATCCACTAGCTATCACTGTTCCCTGTTGAACGGGCGAAGAACCTCAATGACAGCTTCCATGATGGACCCCTCATTGCTGTGAAGTTCGAGCTCTCTAATCTTAGCGTCACGTAGGTTTTGGTTGAAGAAGTCGCGCAGTGGCTCTTTTCGGGCACAATAAATTTCTATCATGGTAAGTGTGCTGTTCCATCGAACATTCATGTCTTTTGTGATGGATGGACTAAGATTATATGTCTTGCAGATAGCTTCGAAAAGATCGTGGGATTTGGAAGATACTTTCAGGATTCTAACCAGCTTTCGTATTTTTACCAGTGCTGGTCCCAGCGTCAATACTTCACTAGAGACGCCTCTTTGTCTAGGTATTGAGCTCTCACTATCGCTGTCAAGGTCTGGATCATTTAATTCTGAGCTACTATCATCATCATTACTGCAGTCGGTATACCCAGTTTCTTCAATGTCATCATCTCCTACAATCACGTCAGTAAAGTCATCTTGTTCAGCAGTATCAACGTTGTCATCAGATTCTGAACTGGATCCTGAATCATTTAGGTGGGGAACACTCACTAAATCTGCCTGGTTTCTGCATTCCCACAGCTTAAGGGGAAGTTACCACATTATGCAGGTTGTGTACAAAGCATGAGCTTCGCATAATTTCACCGTCTCTTAGAGCCTTTACTATATTAGCTCCCGAATCAGTAATTATAAAGTAGACTTTCCGTAGAATTCTGAACTTCTGGAGGCTACTACGGATTGCACGAAGAATTTTGGCGCTAGTGTGAGCAACTTTTAGTCTCTTAAACTCAAGGATTCTATGCACCAAAGTTAGCTTGCCATCAGTGCTTTTCATCACATAATGAGCTGTAATACCTAGAAAGCCAGACCCCGTTCTTGAAGACCAGCAGTCTTGGGTAAAATTCACTTTCCGGACTTTCTGGAGTTCAGCTTTGAGCTGCTTAACCTTCCTTTTCTTTGCTGTAACTAGATGTCTTGCAACAGTACGAGCTGATGGGCCAGTAAGACCTCCTGTAAGTTTAGAGATTAGAGCCTTTACTCCTGGTTTTTCAAATATTGAAATAGGAAGCTTGTCAATGCAAACCGTTTTTCTACACAACTTGTTCAGCTTCAGCTGCTGCTGCTTTGTTGACTTCAAAAAATTTCTTATATCCCTTTTCTTTCCAGTGCCTTCAAATCAAGTTGGGTTAGTTTCACATGATGTGCTCGGCATGCTGAGCTGGGACAAGGCTGTAGAATGAGACTTCTTTGGAACAGTACTTGGTTTAGGTTGTTCAGCAATTTTGTGATTAACCATAAGGTGATTTTTAAACGATGTTGCAGACCCCTTTGTTGACTTCACATCTTTTTTGCAGTAATTGCAGGTAATTACAGCTGCTCCCTTATTCCTGGTCCCATGTTGCTCCCAGAACTTGACTTTCTTAAATGGAGGGCCCTCTCCAAGTTCTGAGTCAGAACTTGATGAAATATTTGTTGCCAGATTTCATGTCGTTTATGACAGCATGTGTATCGGTACCTGCAAAGCATACCATTACTAAGTGCATGGAGCAGTGCAGGTCTAGTTACTCCTGTGATTGCAAACACGAGTATGAAAGAAGAACAATTCAAGGAAAAAAGACACTTCTCTGTAGGACAGAGCATAATTTTATTCCATAAGCAAGTATCTTTTTTCTGTATTTGTGAATACTCCTCATATGGTATATTAAGGGAAATAAAAGTATAATATTAATAATAACAGGAAATGGTAAATCGTAGGCCCAGGACTCTCTGATGTAGCTAGAAGATTTTATAATGCAGATAATAGATTGACTAATTAGACCATTGGAAATAAGCTGCTCCAAATATTTAATAAAGTATATGACATTTGCAGGGTAAAGAATATCGAGGCTATTCACATTTCCTTCCTGGGTGCTGCAAGTGAACATGCCTAAAATCAACATGTCATTTGGAAATTTTATACCCTCATGCTGGAGGGTAGATCATCAACATCTTCAGCCTACTCCTTTGTTTAACAGTCCCTTGATTATAAATTTCAATCAACTAATTCAATTATGTTGATGTGAGAAACCAGGGGTAAAGGTGCAGATTAGTTCCTCCTGATAAAACAACTTATTTCTCTCTGTATATTATTCAGTCAATTGGGCTGTAAAGTTGCACATATACTGTCCAGTAGAAACAGGATAAAAACAAATCTCTTACTGTGGCTGGGTTCCAACCTTTTACTTTTCGTAAGCCTAGTAAGCCCTGCAGCACTAGCAGAGGCAAAATCAGCAAGATTTGTTGAGTAGCTCCTATATCTGACCATTGGATATCAAAGATTTTCTGTAGTTCCGCTTCTGCTAGTGCTACAGGGCTTACTAGGGTAATGAAAATTAAATGGTTGGAACTCACCCTGTATATCCTGGTTCTGTTGGTAGGGCCTCTGTGCCCTACACTACAGGGGGAACTAATCTGGGTGAAGGTGCAGTTTAGCAACCCCTGATAAAAACAACTTATTACTTACTGT
The DNA here is from genome assembly GCA_029168905.1 of Artemia sp. Kazakhstan ARC1039. Classification (NCBI taxonomy): domain Eukaryota; kingdom Metazoa; phylum Arthropoda; class Branchiopoda; order Anostraca; family Artemiidae; genus Artemia; species Artemia sp. Kazakhstan ARC1039. The sequence continues at coordinate 4,356 of JAQQPU010003715.1, read as the reverse complement.
ATATTATTCAGTCAATTGGGCTGTAAATTTGCACAGATAGGGTTCAGTAGAAGCTGGATGTAAACAAATCACTTTTTAGTGTATATCCTGGTTCTATTTACATGGCCTCTGCACCCTACGCTACTGGGGTAGCTAATCTACACCTTTACCCAACCAGGTAACCATCTACTTACCAAGACTAACCAAAGGGTGTAAATCCAAGTAGACTGCTTTAGATTAATTTTTACTATGGCGAATGTTTTCTTCAATAGCAAATCTTTTCTTCGGAAGACGTAAAGACAGCGCTTTTCGATAGATGACAAGTATCGCTAATCCAATAAAAGTCGCTAGGCTGCGCTATGGTGCTATTCGTAATCAAAACACGGAAAATGAAGAAAAACGGGTTTAAAAAAAAACAGAAACGGCAAAAACGGCCAGAAAAAAAACGAAACAGAAACAGGAACGGTACTAAAAAAAACGGCTACCTTTTTTCTGTTTTTTTCCGTTTTCCCAAAGAAAAAAGAACAGAAAACGATAGAAAAAAAAACAGAAACAGAAACAGAAACGGCGCCGACCCCTAGTACAAACCATACAAAGCTAAGCCTCTTCAATGTTCCAAATGCCATTTACATGGACATTCGTTTAATAGATGTTAACAGCAAAATCCGTCCTGTACTAAATGTGGACAAAAAGACCACAATGAAAACAACTGCCAAGCGTTTCAGCCCTATTGGAAAAACTGCAAAAGTGTGGGTCGTAGTGCAACTCAAAAACAATTGTGACCTACACATAAGCATAGAGCAGATATTTTAAGAATATCAACTGAACAAAATCTCCCTTTTCCAGTAGTTGCATCTTCCGTTCCAAAAACGCCTAAAGTGCAAACCGACAATCGTTCAGCTGTAAGTGCTACATGAAGAGTTAATTACACACCCCAGACGTACTATGCAAATTCTCCACTTCAAGGCAACCATAAAAATACACATGTATATCCTCCATATGCTCAAGCCATTCATGGTATAATACCTCTCCAAGGAGATTCAAGCTGGGGGCATTTAAGTCATACACAAAAAGTAGATGATAATGATCAAGTGAATAGCAAAGAATTCCAAAAGACTGGAACTTTTCTAGCGGTAAGTCATCTTATAAGCACATCTGGACACACAGATCAAATAAAAGCTATTTTGTCACGAAAAGCAATTACTTCATTGCTTGGACAAGAAATCTGGAAATCTGCCAATACGAAGCTTCAAAAACTGAGGAAACATATTGCTATGCCCAGCAGCTCCAAAGAAGAAGCAATAAAACCGGATAAGTTTAGTAGAAAACCTAAAAACTTTCCCAGTCTTAGGGAAGAGCTCCAGCTGGCACAAAGAACCAGAAGCAAAGGTAAGCAATCTCCTCCTAAGGATGATAAGAGGGATACAACTTCTGTATTTGATCAGATGGAAGATGGAAGCACAAACAGTGAGTGATTTTAAAATTCTTCAATGGAATGTTGTGTCACTGAATAATTTAAGACTTAATGAGCTGATAGATTGGATTGCTTTTAATCCTGTTGATGTAATTTGTGTACAAGACACTAACCTTCATAGCCTAAGGAGTATTCATATACCAGGTTTTAATATTTATAGGAAGGACAGATCTACTGGGAGGAAAGGTGGAGGTGTTGCAATCCTTATAAGACATTTTATTTCCCATTCATTTATTGCTTCTAAGGAGTATCCCCATGAGATAGACGCTGTTACTATTTGTTTACATCTGGAGGCGGAGAAACAACTGAGAATTATTTATTTTTATAACCTTAAGGGTAATAATGATATAACAGATATCATTCAGGAGATTACATGTGATCGCAATACCATTGTACTGAGGGACTTTAATGCTCATAGTTTCTTATGGGAAAATTGTACTTCTTCAAACAAAGCAGGAAGTTCTCTTGAAATCCTAATACCTGGTCCTAAGCCGATTTCTATTTTCACTCCTAATAGGCTTCCAACTCACTACAATGTTAGAGGAAATTACTTTTCTACAATAAATTTGCAAATTGGACCTACATGGCTAGACCCAAAGATTGAGGTTAAAATAGTTCCTGAACTTCAGACAGACCATACTGCTCTGCTTTGTCAGATAACAAACGAATCCTTGACCCCAACCCCACCAAGGTATAAATTCAATATACGGAAAGCTAATTGGAATCTTTTCAAACAATATTTAAATGAAGCGGACTATTCGCCATTGACAGAGGAAGATGACCTTGAATGTCAAGCTCTTGTCATGTATCTTGTCAATATCGAGCAAGGGCTTGTCAATACCAGAGCTTGTCAATATCGAGCAAGAGCTCGATATTGACAAGCCTTGAATGTCATGATCTTGAATATCGAGCTATCCTCATTTCACACCATTCACAAAGAGCAGCTGAAAAGCTATGGGGCTTGTTTCTGACCAAATTAATTTTCCAATAGTTAAGAAACATCCTAAAATATGGTGTAACGATGATTGCAGAAAGGCAGTCAAGGAAAGGCAGTCTTTTGGGAGGTTTCCTAAGCCAGGAAAACCTCCCAAAAGAGTGGAGTCTTATAGACCTATCTCAATTTTACCGGTCCTCGGTAAACTCTTAGAGAAAATAATTCATAAGAGACTGTAATGGTTTGTCGAATCTAACCAGTTACTACCAAGGTCCCAATCAGGTTTCGTCAGGGTAGATCCGCTATGGACAATATAGTCCTCCTAGAAGCTGCTATGAGACAATCCACAGAGCAAGGAAAGAATTTAATTGCCGTGTTGGTGGATTTTGAGGCTGCTTTTGACAATGTTGATAAAACTTTACTCTGCAGAAGTCTTAGATATAGACTTCCCAAAGGAGGTTATCGAATTTTTAGATAATTACCTATCCGACAGGCATTATAAAGTTAAGAGTCCATAGAGAATACTCTAATGTATATCCAGTGCATAAAGGACTCCCGCAGGGGTCATCACTTAGCTCTTTATTGTTCACTTTGTTTCTGTCTAATTTAAAGTTCAGTTCTGATAATGCTTGCCAAGCAGAGTTTGCTGACGATCTTTTGATTTGCAGCTCTGGGTCCAATATAAATGATATGGCACTAGAATTAAACCAAATGATGAAACAGCTATGGGCCTTTTCCTTGGCTTATTCTCTACCGGTATCAGCATCAAAGACTAAGGCAACTATATTTTACAAAAGAAAAGGATTTGTCCCTCCCAAAATATGTATAAATGGAAATGAAATTGATTACGTCCCTTCTCCCAAAGTTCTTGGTATCCATTTGGACCATGGTTTGACCTGGAAAAACCATATTGATTTTGTTGAAAAGTCTTGCATGAAAAGGCTTATTCTTTTAAAACGTTTAGCTACTACTAAATGGGCCAGCTCACCAGATGTTCTGCTAGATTTCTACAAAAGGTTTATCCGGTAGATTGAGTATGGTATTGAAGCATACAGAGGATGTTGCAAAACAAGTTTAGCAAAGTTGGAAACTCTCCAAAACATGTCAATAAAAATAGCCTTTGGTTTTCACAACTATACCCCAAGTCATAAGGTCAGGGCACTAACTGGTATACCGTCAGTGCAAGAAAGGAGGAACATGCTGATAGTCAAGTATTACACAAAAATCCAAGCAATCGGTCAATTGCATGGTTTTTTTTCCAAAAACCTAGTAATAATTGTTCAATAAATGATAGCTGGCATATCCGCTCTTTGATTCTTTTCACTGAGCTAGTTTCCAACTGGAATAAGGATGCAGAGAGTTGCATTTCACATCTTCAGCCTCCAAAATGGAAGTTTAATCCTATTCATGTATGCACTGAGCTTATAATGGATAAGAAGTCAAGTTTTTCCCCACTCAGATTAAGTTAGTTTTCAAACAGAAAGTCTTAAGCGATTATCCTGATTTCCTACAAATCTACACAGATAGTTCGGTAAAAGGGTCCAAAGCTACTTCAGCCGCGAAAATCCAAAGCTACTCTTTGAATATTTGTACAAGGCTGCCAAATGGAGCTTCCATCCCGACTGCTGAGATTAAAGCTATAATCAAGGCACTTGAGGTAGTTATAGCAAAAACTCCACTATCAAAAAAGTGCGTAGTCTTTTCAGACTCAAAGTCAGCCTTACAATTGATTTCTAAAGTGCACAAATCAGCACCGGACTCAGATCTGCATTACCTTCGGAGCCTTCTCTTTGACCTTCAAAAGAGAATTATTATCATCCAGTTTCAACACGTTCCAAGTCATCAGGGTATATACTATAATAAAATTTCTGATTTGTTGGCAAATTCTACAGTGGATACAATCATTTCTATCAACGCCAGGTCTCTCACTCTAAGTGACTTAACCCGACATAGAATACCTATAAAACGG
>JAQQPU010003714.1:6215-24999 GCA_029168905.1 Artemia sp. Kazakhstan ARC1039 | reverse complement strand
CAGCATTTTCGTTGACCTTAAAAAAACATTTTTTATCTTTATTTCTAGAAATCAAAAGAAAAATTTGATGAAAAAACTTAACATTTGTACATTGAAAAATGTAGCCTACTGAAACCAAATTGGAGACATTCTCTATACAGCTGAATGCCTTTTATAAGAAAAAGCCCAGAAAATTAGCATAAAACAGAAAAATCTGCTACTTTCAAAAAGTGTAGATTGGATTTATTCACGGTAATCAAGGACGCTGGATTGAAGGTGATCACAGAGGAGAATCAGACAAATCTGTTTTTATTTTCACATAATTTTTTTTACTCCAAAATTATAAAACTAGATTGCGCCAAAAGTTTAAAATAGGACTGGAGCATGGAAGCATTGGAGCACTAAAAATTTGAGAAAAAAATACCATTAATTCAAATTGCGGTATCCATCAGGTCTATATACTTAGTCTACACCCAGAAATATACAACTACGTAAAATAATAATACTTATTACAGTGACGTACCTACTTGAAGATTCTTTACTCCAGGACCACATTTGGCAACAATGCCACCAGATTCGTGGCCAAGAATCATGGGCTCCTTAACAATGAAATCACCAATTTTACCCTTAGTCCAATAATGAACGTCTGATCCACAAATTCCAACAGAAGCCATCTGTATCAAGACTTCTGTAAAATATGAAAAAAAAGAAAAAATTAATAACAAGAAATAAATTATCTAATTACATATATGGTACTAGCATATTATATGATCATTGGAATGAATATCCTTTATACAAAATATTTGCGTTTTTTAACGGATTGTTTTGCTTTATTGGCAATTTTTTAGAATATCAGTAATTTTTTGGGCCTTAGTTCTATATATTGTGTCAAACATGCATAAATGCATCAGGATGTATACAATTAATGTTGAATTTCCTTCCTCTTGTTATATTTTTTCCTTTTATTAGGTCCTTTTCTTATCTTTACAATTATAAAGCAGGAGATAATGCTTTAAATAAGGAAATTACATGTACTTTACTTGCTGCGGGACCAGGCGCTGACGCTTCCCCTGACATCTAGAAGACTCCGTATGACTGACTCCCATTTGTCGCAATCTTGTACCACGTCTTCAGCAAACTGGAGTCAGCAGAACTCCCACTTTCTGCCAAAAATTTGAAAGTCACCAACGGTGTTCAGCAAACGCTGCCTCTTACCCACCAATAAAAGTTTTTAACAAGAAAAAACGTATAGCCAAGAATCCAAGATTTGTGCCGAGGTTCAGAGAGCAATTTTATACAAGAAATGGTTCAACCAAAACTCAGCGGTGCATTATGGAACAGTAGCTTAGGAGACCTGAGCAAAGCTTGGGATGAACGAAAGTACTGCGTCCAGGCAAAATTTTGTCCAGATTCAGAAGATTAGTTTTAGCTTCCATGGTCATAATAAAAAACCCAGGCACCCAAGATTAGAATTAGATAGGATTAAAAACAAAAATATAATATTCGCTTTTATTTTGGAATGTGCTAAAACCCCAATTTTGTTTTCTTGCTACTAGGAAAAAATAAAAAAAAATAACAACAACATTTAAATCTACTTCTCCACAGATATATCTTGGAAACCCCACCTCGAGTGGATAAAAAACCTACTGTGCAAGAAAGCTGGGGATCACTCTTCGTTTCAAAAACCTTCAACTGCCCAGCACGATTATCCCACTTTACAGTTCTTCCAACAGACTCATTGCCTAGTAAGTATACCCACTGTGTTTTACTGGTGCTCCAAAAACGTTTTTGGCACCATTTCAAAAGATCTAAAGCTGGCTAATATGACAGGTTCAGTCATTCCTTGCGACTCTCTCCAGTCTGTAGGTAAAAAGTTCAATGTAGCGTCAATGACTTTTTTTCTATAAGTACATAAACTCACCTCCTTCTCTAGTTTCCTCGTATTGTACCTTTCACTGTCCAACCGAAGAGACAGACATGAAGGAACACAGCTCAGACAAATTAAAATTAAGATGCCAAGAACAGAGTACTTAAGGAACAGCTTCACTTGACATTGTGCTTCAATGATCTTCCTGGGAACTTTATCTCTAAAAATTTATCTGTCAATTCCTTCAAAAAAAATTCGACAGTCATCTAAAACCTCATGATGGAGCAATTTAAAATACTAGTGGCAAATCAGATATTTAATTGTACCTCGGTGCCGCGTTTTTTTGAATAAAAATAAATACAAAATAAATCGTTGGATGGCCATTACATAAAAGCCAGACTTAAACAGTTATACTGTTGAACAGCTATACATCTTGAATTAACAACGCATAGCCTACTCTTTTTCAAGACAGCCAATCATAAAATAACAACACAAAGTATCAGCCAATCATTGGTAACACAAAGCACAATGCAACAGCCAATCATAAAGTAACAACACAAAAGCTGCAATAAGAACCGATATTAGATGACTAGTCATATTTTCGCAGCATATAAGCCTCAATCTAACCGCAAATGTTTGGGGTGTAGGGAGTAGTGTTAGAAGAATCACGAGCCTATTTTCCTGTGTTTTCAAACCAATGCTCATACACAATTTATCCCTCAACCGGACCTTGGGAAATCGATGAAATACTGATAATAAGATCTGATCCTTACGCTTTTTTAACCTACATAGACCAACTATCAACTTAAATAAAAGCGTTTAAAGCGACTTGATATTTTAATAAGTTATTAGGATATGGGAATAGCAGATATCCCCTATAGAAAGTGATGAAAGAGGAGCGTTCGTCAGTCTGACAGCTTACTTGGGGTAATGCTGTGAGCTGGTAGTATTAGCAGTAATGAACATAAGCTCCATTTTCGGCATAATACAAAACAGAATCTAAGGATAAAATAAACAAATTAAGAAAGGTTAATACTCACAGGAGTATTGCAAATATTAATACTCTTGGGAAAGGAGCAGCCCCTCCCCCCCACATCCCCCTTGCAAACATTTCTGAAAACAGCACATAGACATTCAACCTTACGTTCTTTGGATAAAATTACGGATAAAATAAAAACAAGTAAGAAAAAAAAAATCTCCATCATGTATGCCACGGCTAAAGCAGAAACTACCCCCTTTGTTTTAAACAAATAACAAAAAAAAAAAATTTGTTTTAACAATGAGCATTTCAGTGAGTTTGAAAGCACTGGCCTAGAAAGTTATGTGTTTACACTAATGAACAAGATTGATCCAACAATGCTGAACCCTTAAGACCTACCTCGTGATGCACAAGCTTGGGTATGAGAATCGTCAGCTAAGACACGTATGTAGAAATTTAATTTGGAGAGATGGAACATGTCGGAAAATAGGCAAAAGCAGGCAGAAAATGTAGAGGTATTATGTAAAAAATATTTCTAATCATAAAAAACAGCTTTAATATTGCAAGGGGAGTAAGAAGCCATAGGAAAAAAAAATCATCCATGTAAATCTCTTCCATTATGGAAGACAGATTTCCAAAGACGATTCTTGTCGGCCAACCATCTAGAATGAAACGAAAAGTAGAATATCCCCGAATGGATTTCGTAAAGAAAGATTTGAGGGAAGTTTGAGCTTCTCGGGAGGGTGTAAAGAGGGAGGAAGAGCGTCTGTAGCTGTTTTGCCCTCAGGTGGCTTGGTGCTGCAGTGAGTTATTATCATCATCATAGGCAACGCAATTGCCTAAGTAAAGATTATTATTAGTAGTAGTATGCTCCCATAATCCTGTTAAACTCAAACACCCTCGACTAATTTCCTCCAAAGTCCCTATTTACTCCCCAATCCATAACTGGAAATGGAGGTATCGAAATAGTCAGGGGAGTAGCTCTAGCATTTTTATCGGGGAAAGGGGTGCATATCCAGATAGTCAAGGAGCAAGGGCTATTTAATAGCTATTTTCTCCAAATTATTAGGGGGGAGGAACTGCCCCCCTTGCCCGTCCCCGAAACGACGCCCCTAAAAACAGTTTGGTACAGTATATATCAATGAGCATCTCAATAGTTGATGTTGTCCAGTTTCAGTCGCTTTTTATTTAGAACCTTATTCTCATTTGTAATTAAAATTTCTTTCTAAATTACTTTTCATTCTTCTTCTTCTAATTCACAGCAGGCGGGCTATTCAGTTAGTACTATTTAGCCCTTTTCTTTTTGCTCCACTCTGTGGGCTACAGAGCTAATGGCTTGGTCGTCTCTTATTTATTAGATATTCTCAGATATCTTTCAGTAGATCATTTGACTCAAGGAGTTCAAATATAAGATGATAGATATCGATTTCTGTGCTCTGTGTGCAGGTATAGTTGGCTAGGCTCTTGGCTGATAGTGAGATTTTGTGGTGTTTGAAGCATTTTAACAGTTTGCAAAGCAAGGTATGTTGTGCAGACGTCAGCATATTACATTCAAATAGGCAATGGTCAATTGTTTCATTATTTACAATGCCTGCAAAGAGGGGACAGGGGAATTGAACCACTTGAATTAGAAAACTTATATGAGAATGCAAGTAAATTTAGTCCATTTGTTCCCGAACGAATTCTATGATAAATTTTAGAAAGATACTTATTGGGAAAGGGGGAAAGGATAGGATTAATCTTATTAAAATTAATATCTGATAGCCTCCATCGGAAAATATCTCTAATTGGGATTGGTCTCCCACTTGGCTGGTCAATATTTATAGCATTTTTTGCTATTTCATCAACCTGATGATTACCACTTATGCCAGAGGGGCTAGGAAGGTACTGAAAATAAGTTTTTATGCCATTTGAAGCAAGATTATCTATAATACTGAGACAATGATAAGTGTCAATGTCCAACTTATATTGAGGAGCTGAGGCCAGCAACTCAAGGCTTGTTAGAGAGTCGGAATATATGATAATATTATTTGAATTTGCAATCAAAGGTTGGTTTTCCTTAAGGTGTTCTAATGCCATGATTATGGCATTTAACTCAGCAGACATTATAGATAAATTATTATATAATCTCTCGCCCATTGCAATTTTCAGGTGAGGAACGAAAACACCACCTGAAACCTTCTCATTCCTTTTTGACACATCAACAAATATTTGGAAGTAATTTTTATAGGTAATTGTATTAAGTTCTGCAATTTTTTTCTGGACAAAAGCAATGGGGGTTAAATCTTTATTCCACTTTGAGAAGTCATTATTTATTATGGGACTCGACCAATTCCATGGGGGGGGGATCGGGGGAAAGTGGGTGCAATAGACTTTGCTGGTATGGGGAACTTCTTCTGAATATTGGCATACTCATCTGCAATGCCTCTATACATGGTTGGATTTCTTAACCAATTATGTAGTGTGTGTGAGCTATTTGATTCAATTTTTGTAAGATGTTTTGTCAAGAGAAAGCTACGTCTCTCCCTTATTGTTGTTAATCCATTCTCCATAAGCAGACACTTGGTGCTTGTGGGTTTCCTAAGACCAAATATGAGACGTATTATATCATTTTGTGTTGTTTCAATTTTTTGCATCTGGGTCTTTGCACATGCACCATAGACGATGAGCCCATAGTCAATATGGGGTCTTATATGTGATTTATAAAACTGGAGTAATGTTTTCTCCTTACAGCCCCATGGTGTGGAAAGAAGTCTTTTTAGTATATTTGTTTTTCTATAGCATTTTTTTATTGTGTTTGAAATGTGGAGGTGGAAATTAAGTTTTTGGTCAAGCATGAGACCTAGGTAATTAATATGATTATCTTCTGAAATAGTTGTTTTATTTAGAGTTAGTTTTGCATTATCATGGTTTCGCTTCCGGTGAAATTGGATTATTTTTGACTTGGTGGGTGCAACGGGTAAATCTGAATGTTGATAGAATTTTTCAAACTGGAAAAGTGACTTTTGAAGATTTGACTGTGCTATCTGAAAGGTATTGCCAGATGACCTTAGCACCAGATCATCAGCATATTGTAGATTCGTGTGGGGTAGGTTCATGTCCCAGAGATATAGGGCAAATAGGAGGCAACTGAGGACTGCTCCCTGAGGTAGGCCTTTGGTTATTGTCTTTTGGGGTGAAGAGGCTGAACCAACACAAACGATGAAACTTCGCACTTCTATGAAGGATTTAATAAAAGATACTAGCTTAGGGGGTACTCCAAGGTTTGCAAGTTTGTTTAAAAGGATTTGGTGGTTCACATTGTCATATGCCCCTTCAAAATCTAGGAAAGCTGCAACTAGGACATTTTGAGAAATATTCATTGTCATATTTTGAGAAAGATTCATTTATTGCATTTGTTAGCAAAATGAAAGCATCTGTTGAGGAGTGGTGTTTCCTGAATCCAGTTTGAGTGTGAGGGATCATATTATTTTTTCCAACAAACCAGAGGAGTCTGTGATAGATCATTTTCTCCATTATTTTCCCCATCACAGGAGTAATCATTATGGGCCTATAAGACTCAGGGTTATCTTTGGGTTTATTTTTCTTTAGGATTGGTAGGAGGGACGAACATTTCCATATATTGGGGAACATAGAAGATGCCCAAGCGTGATTATAACAATTTAGCAGTTCTTGTTTGTATGAAGGTGTGAGATTCTTTATCCATGTAGGGTGTATATTGTCATAGCTGCTGCTAGTTTTGGTCCTAATATGATGTATTGCATTATTCAATTCCTGGATTGAAAATGGATTAGTTATGTACTCGGATCCTGGGCGTGGTTGATAACTTGGGTTCAAAGGAATTGGGGACAGTTTGCTTTGATTATTTGATGTTAGCTTATTGACAAAAAGAGTTGCAAATAGGTTAGATTTTTCATTATCATTGTCATAATGGGTATTATTATGTATAAGCTCATACAGGAGTGGGTTGGGGGAAGTCTTTTTCCGACAGATGTGGCTTATGACTTTATGTAAATTGGCTCATGTGTTTCTCTGGAGAGATTATTTGCAAAATTATTCCAGTATTTATATTTAGCATCTATTATAGTCCTGTTTAGATTAGATTCTGCTTGTAATTTTTTTAAATATATAGTAGGTGATGGTTTTTTTTATGAATTCTGTCCTAGCTGCCTTTTTTATTCTCCATTTATTTAGGCACTCATTTGTCCACCATGCTTTAGGAATTTGTTTAGGGAATGTTTTCTTAGGTGTTGTCCTGGGGATAGCATGATTAGCTGTATTTATTATTAAAGATGTCAAGACTTCAGCATGTGTGTCAACTGTTGTGTTAGAAATGCATGAAATTTGGGTAAAACTTTTAATTTCATCATTTAGCTTATTTTGGAACATAGACCAATTTGCTTTAGTGTTGATATATTTGGAGGTATGAGATAAAGTTTCAGCAGGTTCATTTAGGGAGCAAACTATAGCAAAGTGGTCAGTACATAGACTATCAATTTTATTTATGTAAATTTTATTCAAAAAATTTAATGACACAATTTGTAGGTCAATTGTGGAGAATCTGCCACTTTTGGGGTTGAAATATGTATTCAGGTTTGGAGGGGTAGCAACAGCTAATTCATTATTATTTGAAGTCATATGCTCAATGAATTTACCAGCTTTACTTGCTGGTTTATTCCCCCACAAAAGGCTGTGGGCATTGAAATCTCCACAAATAATGATATTTTTTAACATATTAGAATTATTTATATAATTAAGGAAATCCTTGGCATCTATGGTTTGGCCATTAGGGTTATAAAAGCTTATTATGTAGGTTTTTAAATTATTCAGCCAAACACTGATACCAATTACATCAACAACATTTGCAAAATCTGGAAAATTGATGCCACAAAATTTTATATTATTTTTAACTAATAAAGCTACCCCACCTCCTTTTCTCTCTGAAGATCTATCCTCTCTGAGGATAGTATATCCCAGAGACTTAATTTGTTGATTTTGGGTTAAATAAGTTTCCTGGAGGCAAGCAATATTAATGGAATTTTTATTCATAAAAGAAATTAGTTCATTTAGCTTATTTTCTGTGAGTAATCTTACATTCCATTGGAGTATTGATATATGTTGTGTTGTTGATTTATTCTTCATATGACTGTGTATCAATGTTCAGCTTTGTTAAAAGTAAAGCAACATCTTTTTTTGCTTGAATGAGCATATCATCTGGGATGTAGATTTTTGCCAATTCTGCAATGATTTTTGTTTTCTGTAGTTGATGTATGTTCATGGCCTGAACTGCATTACAGTTTAGAATGAATAAGCATATATTTGGGGATTGCATTTTTGGTTGTGCATCCTGTTTGTCGGTTAAGGGATTAATTCCTGGTAGTGTTTCTGGTTTGTTTCTTCTTGGGAGGGGGGGCCAGGCTGACCTCATCTCACCGGACAAGGAGGCTTGTTGGCTTGGTGATTCCTTCTGATAGGGATTTGAGCTAGGGGGCTTAGAAGATGGTGTTTTATATGGGGTGCTTGATGCATTGGGGGCGTTTGACTTGGGGGTTTTGGTTGGTTTCATTACAGGCTTTATTTGGTATTGTTGGGCAGCATTTGCTTCCATTGCTGCAAAGGGGTATGGGTTGGCCTTCTCTGTTGATATTTCGAGTGTTAGAGCTCTTTTCTTGTATGCAGGGCATAATGATTTATTTGTAGATTCATGTGGGCCTTTGCAATTGATGCATGTAGGCTGAGTGTTGTTGCAAGTTGTCAACTCTTTAGGATGGAAAGCTTTACAATTACTACACTCTCGGAGAATTCCATTGTATTTGTTTGTTGTGCATCCCAGTTTGAGACACTTCTGACACTGGATAGACTTAGGTTTGTATTCCTTGTGTGGTTTGATTTGCCCAAACAGGAATAATTTTTCTTGGATACTAATTTTTTCCTTCAGTGTGAATAAGAAGAATCTACTAGTTTTTAGGCCATTAGAGTTAGATTTGCCACGTTGGGTAACATCCTCAACGGGGATTGTGTTTCCAGCCCTATCTGAGAGCCCTTCTTTTAACTCCTGAGTGGATATCTCTGGGGGAACATTATAAACTGCTATTTTTGTTGGTGATTGTTTTGGGTTCCAATTAGATGCAATAATTGGGGTATTCAGAAGGGATTTTAGGTTAATTATTGTATCTGCTGATTTCTGATCTTCTACAGCTATTAGCAGAGATTCATCACGGTTAATATTAAGAGAGAACATTGATTTTAGCAATTTAAAAATTGCAACTCTTATTGCAGTGATCATTTTTATTTCAAAGGGGGTAGTAGGAGTGATTTTAAGGTAAGTTGCTAAGTTTTTGGAGGGAGGAACTTGGGCAGGGAGAGGGGAAATGCTTTTGATTGGGGAGATTTTTTTCCTTTTTTTAGAGCTTCTAGAGAGGACCTCTTGAAACCCATTATCATCATTTATGGTTACATTAGCCCCTACACTTATCATTGTCCTATTCTCCGAATTGGAGCTATCATTTGAACTTTGAGATAGTGTGCTTGACCAGCCAAGATGGGTATCTTTCACTATGGCACTTTGACTGGAATTTGATTTGGGATCTGGGGGGACTTTTTTTTGGAGGACTTCCAAACATTGCCTATTGGAAAAAGCTTTAAACAAAAAAAAAACAAAACTAAAACAAGAAGGGAAAATAGAATGATATCAAACCATCTGCACTATACTACGGGGAGGAGAAACACCACAGTATAGCCCTGAAGATGAGTTGAGCAGGATTGGTTTGGTACAACTGCTGATTAGAAGCGATAATAATTCACAAGAAAATTTATTTTAATTTTCTTATAGAGTTGCTGCTGTTTTTTATTTCGACTGAATTTCGTCCTCCTTGGATTTCTTCTTTCCAAAGCTTGTTGCATAGGTTTGTCCGCTTTTTAATCTTGTTCGACGACTATTGCCTTTATCTGTGCTTTTTACCGTAGGCATTTGTAAACATCCTGATCTTATTCCTCACTTGTCTCTTGTTATTCTTTTTTCGTTGTTAGTGTTATTAATTTATTAGTGTTATCAACATGTATCATTACAATTATGCAATTATTAGCTATGATTATAAACTATACATAATTAGCTTAAACATTATTAATTATGGCGTTTATTTAATTTTCTCCATAAAACCTTACTCGGGGTTTCTACTAAAGGTATTTTTTCTAAAATAAACTTTCCTCTTATGGCACCTGATTAAGAAAATGTTTCCTCTTTTCTGTAATTTCACATCTTCACTTGATGATACAGCATCCTAAAATTGATATTTGGGGAGAAAGGAAAAAAAACCTCACTCTAATTCTTAATATGTGACCTTTATTCAGACTAAAGTGATTTTGAAAATACTTTCTATAAGACAATTTATTAATTTCGCTTATCTATTTCGGGATTATCCTGTCTTATCTGCTAGTAATTTCAGATCAGTTTTTTTTGCGGTATTACTTATCTATTTAGGGCACACTTGATTGACAATGTCAATATATGAACACTTTCTGCACGCCTCTTACACAGAGCATGGCGATATGTATTTCCATATTTTTGATAAATAAAACTTTTACATTGATAAGTTATGTTATGTTTAAGTTAGTTAAATTATGAATAACAGCAAAACAGGCAAATTACATGCAAAATATAGGAAACTAAGGCAAAAAAAAACTTTAGCTCTTTTTAAGTCCAAACTAAAAAATAAATCCCGTTAAAAGAACAATCACCATAATTATTTTAATTATATATAACATATACAACTTAAAAGCTTAAAAGTTGAATATTCTCCAGAATTACGATTACCTTTTCATTGAGATATATGGGCATTCTTCTGTTCTTTCCTCTTCTATGGTCTATATATAAAGTCTTATTCTGCCCACAAAAAAAAGACGCATGGGAATCGCTTGAAACAATGTTATTTGAGGTTTTATTAAGGTCTTTGAGTGCCACTAATTTTAAACTATTTTAAGGACATAAAAAGTAAAAAGTCACTGGAGTTTACCGTTTTCCTTTGGTTCTTCAACTTCATACTTCTCCTAAAACAAACAAAAACCTTTAAACATGGACAAAATTACACAAATACATTGAAATGAATATATATCATTATATCTTGGTATTGAATATTTTCCGCCGTTATCATTCTTCTAAAATTTTAGCCAGGTCAATGAAGATTCTAGTTTCCACTGCATCTATGAATATATAACTTTCATTCTGACAGAAGTTATACTCTAAGCAATTTTCATAGCGATTTTACTTAAAAGGAGGAGCTTGCAGAAGGATTGAGGAGATCTCAACCCTTGGAAAGGACAACAGAAACAAAATCGGCTTACAGCAAATTTAGTATGGCTATGCAAACTGTAGATGTTTAAAGTCGGCAAGCTACAGGATGCAGAAGACTTGTAACTCCTTTTTTCTCAAACTTTATTTGAATTTCATTGTTTTTCGTGTAATTTCTGTTCAACAAACGTATTCAGCTTCATACTGTCCTCAAACAAACAAATGTTTTTATTATGATGTACATTACAGTAAACATATTACAAGGTATATTAAAAGTGAATGCTTATTGCTGTACCCGAGTTAATTAACTGTTGGTAAAGAATGAGGCATGTTCCATTGGAAGGGAGAAAAGATTTTGTGAAGGAAATTCAATTACTTATTCTGAAACTGAATTTTTCATCACGATCAGCGGTAGCTTTACAATTGGATTTTCCCTAAATTCCAGCAAAAGCATGAACCCACTGAAAAAAAACGATACACCAGTTGTGAAATTAGACAAACACATTAAAATCGAAAAACTATTGTAGTACCCGCGTCAATTAGCACTCGTTAAAGAGAAATACTTGCTCTAGTGGAATCGAAAAATGCTCTAATTATGAAACTCAATCATGATCCACGGTAAATTTCACAAGCAAAATCACGAAATATCCCACAAAAGGAGGAACCCACAGAAGAAGCAATATGAAATGACACTGTAACTTTTTGACAAAGCACACTGTAATTTGTAATTTGACAAAGCACATGACACTGTAATTTGACAAAGCACACCTCACTTTCAGTTTGTAAAATAAGCCGGCTACGGGTATATACCCGGCCGAGGCGAGTATATCTATCTATTAGGTTTCCGTCACAATCAACATTGTAAATTGTGACTGAAGGAATTCGTTTATTTAACCTTTCGCCAGTTGACCCTGTTGATATTAAACTAATCTTGGGCTAAAGCTAAGACTGATTTTTAGTTATCATCTTAGCAATTGCTGTGCTCCATCTTTTCTCTATACACAAAGTTTAGGTTCTTTTAACGATTAATATCACAAACCCTATGGTCCAAGAAAAACCCAAAGAACCCAGAGCGCCATTAACTGGGAAACCAAAAATATATATTAAGCATTTGGAGGTTACTGAACAAGGCCTAAAACAAAATAAATATGAAGTCCTGCTCTTGCGAATGTTCACAAGAAGACAACGGATTTCCACATCACCCATCGTCAACAACAAATCTCTTTTTATAAACAACATCAAGAATCAGCACTAATATCCTTAAAAAAAATCATTCGATTAAATATCCATTTTAGAAATAGTTCACTTATATATTTTTACAATGAATTTTTCCTCTCAAACAAAAATCTTTTTATGTGTTTTTTAAAGGAACCAAGGGCATATTGAGACCAGAATCCTGACTCAGTTCATGACTGTGGTATGAACTGAAGACGACTATTGCACATATGTTCCGTTGAATGTTTTTCACGAACTCCAAATTGATGTAGGTCTATATAGAAAAATGTTTAGCGTTGAGATAACTCATTAACCGCTTCAGCATTGATTTTTCACGTGTTTTAGAAAAGACAAATATGAGAGAGATTGGTCTGCAATTCCCTGGATCCTCACGGTCACTTCTTTTGAAGAGATATCCCTTCTGCCAACTTGAATCGCTGGGGGAATACTCCTAATTGGAGCGACTTATTAACCAAATGACACAGTGGCTTTATAATTGACGAGGACAGGGATTTAATACTTAGGTAGGAAATTGGTCGAAACCGACTGAAGAATTCTTGAGGATTAAATTATTTTCTCTGATTCCTGCTCCTTTACCAGCTCGAGAACCATTGATTTAGAAGACCAATGAACTGCTTCCAAGACTGTACATCAGAAGAAGGAGGCACACCTTCCATCGTTCAAACCTCAATTTAAAGGCCTAAATACTTCAAATATTTCTGGAGACTGGTCTTTCGAACTAACACTGGGAACATTCCACCATTTTCTAAGTCCATGTGTAGACGTTTGTGAAGTTGTTAACGAGCATGTCGGTCAAAGTCATAGTGGGGGGGGGGGGGGGGAAATTTATAGGATTCTTCTGCAATTGCCGAAGAAAGGGGATCAAACACACCAATGGCATAAAGTTTAGGCACAACCAATTCACACTACCCAAACTCCATTTTATAGGCAGCGCGATTGCGCTGCCTAAGTAAAGAACGATGTTGGCACAATGTATTAGTTATTATTTCTTTTTCTTTAGATCAAAAAATACAAATGAAAGTGCATTGTCAGTTTAATATACATATACTGATATTTAGTAATCAAAATGTTAATATTATTTGATTTATTAAAGTTATAAAAGTAAAAACATTTATATTTTTTCAGAAAAGTGCAAATTATGTTCTGGCCTTGGGAAGGCATAGGGGGTTTTGAGCCCTACTCCTGTTAATTTCTGCTCGTTTTGATTTTGGCTCGGTTATTTGTTGTAATCTCTTTTCATTTTGGGTTTCATTTATTTATCGATGCTGATTTGTGGTAGTTTCACGCTTGGTAGATTATTTGATTTTATTTTTGCTCATTTTTGGTTTAATGGAGTTCTTTACTTTTCTTTGAAAAACTTATTTTGTGGAATTTTTTTTTTAATTAATTTACAAACAAGGTCAGTTTTACCTGTTATTATATTTTCACCTCAACACATCAAACAGATGAAAGTCCGAATATTTTTACTTAAAATACGCCTTTTAATGCACATTTCTTTTTTAATTAAATTTCTACCTCCCTGCCTCTCCCTGCATCTCTCGCCCATAGTGTCTGTGATGACATAGTGGATAAATCTTTATTTGGCACTACAGGGCCTGGGGTTCAATCTCAGCTGCCGCAAGGTCGATGCAACGAGCTTTGTAGTCAAAAAGCGTCGTTAATCTATGGACTAAATTAGAGACCTCTAACATAACTTATATAATCCACTACTGAATTCTCGTTACAAGTAACACATAATTTATTTGTTAATAAATAAACACGTTTTCCATTACCATTATCACTCTTACCAAAGATTATTTAAATTTTCGACAATGGGGGAAGGCTATTTGAGATTTTAAATTGCATACAATTGAACCTTTTGCAGCAATTCAATATTTATCAGTTCTAAAAGAAATCTCAAACAATCTAAATAACAAAATTGGAGAACCTTGGAACAAGAGAAAAAAACAAAATGAAATAGCTGAATACAAAAAAAAAACTGGAACTAAACAAATGAAATTGAAATGGAAACTAAATAATGGTTAAAATGAAAGAGAAAAATATATTAAAGCAAACTACAAACCAGCCTAATATCGTAATTTCCATATAAAACTGCTGCAATATTTTCCATGGCTTGATAAACCTTTCAATGTCCTTTAATTACTGACCACTTTTCTACGTCTGATCTTACATTGAAAACATTACCGAACTGAAGATAAAGTCCTCTGAAAATAAAAAGTTATTTTTAGCTTGAGATAAGGGTCTTAAAAAAAACAATTGCCTTAAATTCCATTTGGAAAAACTACAAGTATCGGAACCCTACCTAGTCAAATGCTTAGGATTGTAAGTTCAATTTTTTTCCTTTATGAAGGTGGGACACTTTCCAAGAAAGAAGACTCTTTCACTAAGGTTAATAAGGCTGAAAATGTGGCTACTAAGGCTGGCTCTTTCACTAAGGCTGTCAAAGAAATGAGGCTCGTTCACTAGGCTACTAAGGTTGAAAACGTGGCTACTAAGGCTGGCTATTTCACTAGGGCTTTCAAAGAAAGGAGGCTCTTTCACTAAGGCTACTAAGGCTAAAAATGTGGTCATTCAGGTTGACTCTTTCATTAAGGCTTTCAAAGAAAGAACACTCTTTCACTAAGTCTAATAAGGCTGAAAATGTGGCTATTAAGGCTGACTCATTCACCAAGGCTTCCAAAGAAAGAAGGCTCTTTCACCATGGCTACTAAGGCTGGCTTTTTCATTAAGGCTTTTAAAGAAAGAAGGCTCTTTCACTAAGGCCACAAAGGCTGAAAATGTGGCTACAAAGGCCACTAAGGCATCATGGGAGAGGTAAACATGATAATAACTTGTTGGAAAAATATAGGAACAGCTTTGACGAAAATGCCAATGAACTAAGAAGCTGATAAATCCGAAGATACTTCAAGAAGTCAGAAAAAAGAGTACATATTTTTTTACAATGTACAGCTAAGGATCTTTCCTATGGAAGGGACTACCAACTACGGGGGAAGGGTAAATGTACTTGTCTTGAGTCAAAACTATACTTTAAACTTGCTTTCTTAAGATTTTTTTTGTTCAAACAGTTCGTGATAACGAACTGTAAGTAAGAAGCGACGATGCTCAATAGTAACCGAAACTCTAGACATCATAGTTTTGATAAGAATCGATGGATGAAAAAGATTGAATTTTTATGCTGATTCCAAATATATAAGATTCATTAACTTTAATGTTACCCATCAAAAGTTAAGGGCCTGAGAAAATCTGACCGATTTTTCAAAAAGGGGGAAACACCCCCAAAAAGTCTCGTGGCCTTAATGAAAGCCCCAACATCAGATTCTGCATATCAGAGAACTCTACTCAAGAGCTTTCAGGTTTCTATATACAAAAATATAGAATTTTGCATTTTTTGCCAGAAGAAAGATCACGTATGAATTTTTATTTGTTTTTTTTCCCCAGGGTGAACATATTAAACCAGTAATTCTAGAAAATCGAGAGAGGACTCAGTTGATCGGAAATCGAAGGTTCTAGCGCCCTTTACAAGTTACCAAAAAGACTGGAGGGCAACCAGAGCCCCTCTTAAGTTCCCTTTTCCCAAAAGACGTGCAATCAACATTTTGATCGGGGATAACATGACCCCGCAGAGCCCCTGGGGAAATGAATGTAACTTGGAAAAATGTGCCCATTTTTTACGTGTACTATTTCTTACTGGGCAGTATACATATATATGTATATATATATATATATATTTGGGGGGGGGAGGATTTCCTACTTGAAGGCATTTTCAACGGTGAGAATTTTCCGTGGGAAGGAAAGTTTTGGGGGGAACTTTCCACGGGAAATCTTACACTAGGAAAATTTATCAGTATTCCTATACGAAATGCTTTGTATTTGTCTGACTTTGTCTTTGTCAACTCATCCGGGGATATTTTTGGCAGGGTTCAAATTATTTGGAGGATTTTTCCGTAGGGGGAATTTTCCATGTGAGGAATTCTGCGACAGAGATTCTCCATGGGGGAATCTCGCAGGAGAAATTCTACGTGAATAAATTTTCCACGGGAGCAA
Source organism: Artemia sp. Kazakhstan ARC1039 (assembly GCA_029168905.1). Classification (NCBI taxonomy): domain Eukaryota; kingdom Metazoa; phylum Arthropoda; class Branchiopoda; order Anostraca; family Artemiidae; genus Artemia; species Artemia sp. Kazakhstan ARC1039. The sequence goes on along the minus strand of JAQQPU010003714.1, from coordinate 8,607 downwards.
TTTTCTAGTGATAGTGCGGGATTTCCGGGAAAAAAATTCTAAAAGGGGGGGGGGGGATTTCCAGCAAGATTTGAAAAACTACCAGAAATTAAAATCAGTTTCAGATAAAAAGTATGCTAAGGAGGATTCTTCAGACAGAATCGTCCAGAATAAATTTTCAGTGAGAATGGAATTGTCCGGGGAGAACTTTCCGGGGGCCAGGTAGTTTACGTTTGAGGAACTTTAGTCAGAGGAAAAGAATTTTCAATGGAGGAGATCCAGATTTCCCGGCATTATTTGAAAAATATTCAGAAATGGATAAGAAAAAAACAAGTTTTTTCACCTGAAAGTAAGGAGCAACGTTAAAACTTAAAATGAACAAAAACTATTCCGTATGTGAGGCCCCTGCTTAATATCTCGCTCTTTCCCGCTGGAAATGTTCACGATTCTTTAAAAACGACCCCTGAAATACAAGGGCCGTTTAATTAGAATAAGAAATGTTTGTTTAAGTTTGAAATAAGTTTAGCGTAAAGAGCAATGTATTGAGGAGGGGGCAACCCCTTATATACGGAATAATTTCTTTTAAGAAACGTACTTTAGTACTTTTAAAAAAGATTCGTATTCTATTAAATGGCCCTTGAGTTCGAGGAGTCTTTCTTACAAAATTGGGACGAACAGTCAAACTATAGCGTAAAGAACAAGGTATTGAGGAGCAGGCAACCACTTCATATATGGAATAATTTCTGTTCGTTTTGAGTTTTAATGTTGCACCTTACTTTCAGTTCAAAAACTTTTTTTTTATGTAACGTCTTATCGTTTTTTAAATAATGCCGGTAAACCTGGCTCATCTTCTATGAACAATTCCCTCCTCTAACGGGAAACTCCTCCTTGGAAAGTTCTTCTCATGTAAAATAAACCTCTCCCAGTAAAATTTCTTCCGGACAATTCCATCCTCGCTGAAAATCCCCCCCCCCTCCGTACAATTTCTTGCAGAAACTTCAGCCTCCGAAATTCTCCTTAGCGAACTTTCATTTGAAAAAGACTAAGTTGTAGTCGTTTTTCCGATCACTCCAGAAATATCCCTTTCCGTTGAAATTATTTCCTGGAAATCCAAAAATGCAGAAAATTTCACTCAGGCAATTCCCCGGAACATCTTCATATGCTAAAGCGAATGGGCAAAGACAAATTAAGACAGATAAAAAGAACTTTGTATATAAATTCTGTCAAATCTCCCTAGTGTACAATTTCCCCTGGAAAGTCCCCCCCCCGGAAATTTCCCTCCACACAGAAAATTATTCCCATGGAAACCCATCCAAAGCAAAAAATCCCCCTCCCCCGAAAAATGTCTGTATGCTTCCCAATAACAACTACTACACATAAACATTGGGCAAATTTTATAAGTTAAGGACCTATTCTCAGGGGCTAGGGGAGGGGTATTTCCAAAGGCATAGTTTTTGGGACTTGTCAACTGTGCTAAACAAAAGGGCTATCTCAAGATTTTGATAAGACAAATTTGGGAAAAAAGAGCGAGGAAGGGGGAGGGCAAGTTACCCTCCAATCTATTTGGTCACGCCTAAAGGCACGAGAACTTTTCATTTCTGTTAAAATGAGCTCTCTCCCGATGTTCTAGGGACATTTAGTCGGTACGATCATCCATGGACAAAAAAAAAATAATAAAAATAAACACGTATCCCTCATCTTTCTTCTGAAAAAAACAAAAACAAAAGTCCAAATTTTTGCAGATAGGAGCTTGAAACTCAACAGTAGGGTCCTCTGATACGCTGAGCCTGATGGTGTGATTTTCATTAAGATTCCTTGACTTTAAGGGGGTGTTTCCACCCTTTCTCGAAAATCAGGCAAATTTTCTCAGTGTCGTAGCTTTTGATAGGTAACACTAAATTTAATGAATCTTATATACTTGGAATTAGCATAATAAGCGGATTCTTTTGATATATTTATTGACATCAAAATTCCGCTTTTTAGAGTTTCGGTTTCTATTTAGCCGTGTCGCTCCTTACTTACAATTTGTTACCACGAACTGTTTGAAAGTTTTTTTGTTTTTTTTTTTTAATATGAACAAGACTTATGCCTAGAGTTATGAATGAGACTTTTACCTAGGACAGGTGACTCTAATGAAACATTAGTGTTAACTTAGTATGAGAATAGGGGCAAATCCAGGCTATTGTTTTATATGAGAATTAAACTGATCATAGGCAGCGCAATAGCGCTGCCTAAGTAAAGAACGATGTTGCCACAATGTATTATTTTTTTTTCTCTCTCCATACCCGGGCACTTCGTATCGAAGGAGTTGTCGTAGAAACTTCGAAAAGGGCTCATTCGATTGGAAATTGGAGTGGCTAGTGCCTTTTTAATAGTCGAAAGTGATTGGAGGGCCACTAGCCCCCCCCCCCCC